>JAJONQ010000437.1:0-48726 GCA_036250385.1 Solanum microdontum
TAAATTTAGCGGATTAAGGTAAATATTTTTCTTCTCCGTCTCACTTCCTTTTTCATCCTTTAATTTTCACATGTTTTAGGAATTAACTTATGTAATACAATTGATCCACTAATTTTTTTAATCAACGTAGCTTTGTTCTCAATATCTTTGATTAGTTTGGTGTTAACTTTTATCAACCAATGAGATACCTTGTACAAAAAGCATGTCGGGATTACTACGCTCACCGTGCACTTACATTACCACATGAGCTTCTTCTTTAAATTTTGAACCCCCTGAGCTTAATTCCTGGATCCGCCACTGATCACAACCGCTAGTGCCTAAATACCTAACCTCTCTTTAATAGACACTTCTGATTCTTGCTCCACAGTATGACTTCCAACTGACTTAAGATCACTTTCATGCCTCATAGACCGATATATATTAAAAGTTACCTTCTAGTTATTTAACTGAAAATTTATATTCCCTCTCTCCATATCGACTAACGCACGCCCAGTAGCAAGAAATGGTCTCCCTAGAATGATATGGACCTCAAAATCAACCTTGCAATCCAGTATCACAAAGTCCGCCAGAAATACGAATGACTCAACTTTCACAAGGACATCTGGTGACTAGCAGTTTGATGCAGATGCTTACAGCGAGGGGTTTATTTTATGGTATGGCTTCAGAAGATTCACATGGGCACATGGCCAAGTTGAGAAGTATTTGTAAGAGTTGTGTGGGGTGACCAGAGTTGGATATGAACATCATAGGGTTGAGAGTCTTCCCTCTATCATTGACCGAAGATGCTACTGTATGGTTTTCTGAGCTCCCGTACAACTCCATCCATACATGGGGCCAATTGTACAAGGTTTTCATCGCCAAGTAATTTCCATTGTCAAAGAAGCTGAACCACAAAGATAAACTCAACAACTTCGTGGCACTACCTGGAGAGTCTGTGAGTAGTTTGTGGGACATGTTCACTACATTCATAAGAAAGGTTCCGAACCACCGCATTGATGATGAGTCACTAAAGGAGTATTTATACAGAGGTCAAGATGACAACGGTAAGGTTGTGCTTGATACTATCGCTGGAGGATCATATGGTGAGTGCACTTTAGAGGAGATCACTGAGAAACTGAAGAAGATTTCCCGAAATAATAAAGCATGGAGCACTCAAAAGTTTGACACTGGAAGAAGCACATTTGCAATTCAAGCTGCACCTAGTCAATCTGCCGATGACATTAATGAGGAGATGGCACAGATAAGGACAAAACTTGGGTTGGTATTGAAGCATGTAAGCAGAGGTCCAAAAAAGGTAAATGCAGTGAATTACTTGACTAGGACTCCACCACTATCGGAGGATGAATGTTACTATGAAGAGGATGCATACTTGGTGAATGATCAGACGGGGGATTTCCGAGCCAACGCCCAAAGTTCCAATTCGGATAATTGGCACCAAGGTCAGAACTATGGTAACTAAAATTGAGAGGGTCAATATGTCCGAGATGGAAACTACTATCGTGACAACAACTACAATCAGAACAACTATGGAAACATGAATGATGGAGTTGGGCCTTATGTCCCTCCACAAAATGGGTAATCTGACAATAGGGAAGCTAGGGGTAGTATGTCATGGATTGAGGATATGATGCAGAAGAAGATGATGATGAGGTTTGATTCGACTAATGAGAATATGAATAAGGTGCAAAACGACTTGTCTTGAATCGGTCAAAAAATTGATGCCTATTTAGTGTCGATCAAGAAACTTAAGTAGCAGATGAATCAATTATCCACTACAGTCAACCCACGTCAGCTTGGCACACTTCCTAGCTACACCATCCAGAATTCGAAGAATGATGGGCATTGGATGGCAGTCATTTCTAGAGAGGGTAAGCAGACCATCGATCCATCTATGCCGTCTGAAGTTGAAATTGTAGTTGAGAAAAATGATGATGAGATTCAGGTTACTGGAGAGTCCAAGAATGCTACAGAGAGGGAAGCAGAGATAACCCAAAAAGTTGTCCCCATGCCTAGACCTCCACCTCCATTCCCACAGAGATTGGTGAAGCAGAATGAAGAAGAAAAGTACCGCAGGTTTATTGCTATGTTGAAACAGCTTTCCATTAATGTTCCGTTGATAGAAGTTTTGGAGCAAATGCCGGGGTATGTAAAGTTCATGAAAGATTTTGTGACTAAAAAGAGGGCCGTCAGTTTTGAAGATGATGATAGATTGCAACATTGTAGTGCTATTGCTACGAGGTCACTTGTGCAGAAGAAGGAAGATCCTGGTGCCTTCACTATTCTATGTACTATCGGGTTATTGCATTTTGCAAAGGCTTTGTGTGATTTGGGTGCTAGAATTAATCTGATGCGATTGTCTATTTACAAGAAGTTGTGATTAGGGGCTCCAAAACCGACTGCGATGTTATTGCTCATGGCCGATAGAACTGTGAAGAGTCCCATTGGTGTGCTCCAAGATCTACTTGTGAAAGTGGAGTTTTTTATCTTTCCGGCGAATTTTGTGATCCTTGATTGTGAGGTCGATTTTGAGGTTCCCATCATACTTGGGAGACCATTCCTTTCTACTAGGCGTGCCTTAGTCGATATGGAGAAGGGGCAGATGATGTTTCGATTGAATAGTGAAGAGGTAACTTTTAATAGCTGTAGGTCCATGAAGCAGGAAAGTGATCTCAAGATAGTGTCAGTGGTGACTCATATGGTGGAGTGAGGTTCTAAGGTGTCTATTGAAGAGCGATTGGGTGTTGATTCATTGGTAGCGGTTATGATGAATTTTGAGGGTGATGGTATTGAAGACTATGATGAATTGGTTGCCGTACTTGATAGGTTTGCATTCCGTTCCAAACCAAAGAAATTGGAGTTAGATATGAAGAATCGCGACTCTCCACCTGCAAAATTGTCTGTTAAAGAGGATCCAAAATTGGAGCTTAAGGCTCTAGCGTCACATTTGAGGTTTGTATTCTTGGGGAGAGATGGTACTTTACTGGTCATCATTGCGGCTGATTTGAATGCGGAACAAGTTGAGGCTTTGGTTTCTGTGTTATAGAGGTTCAAGAGGGCTATTGGGTGGACTATTGCGAACATTAATGGGATTCCTCCTGGCATTTGTTCTCATAAAATCTAGCTCATGCTGGATCATAAGCCTAATATTAAGCACCAATGGAGACTAAATCCTCCTACGCAAGAGGTAGTGAAAAAGGAAATCATCAAGTGGTTGGATGCTAGAGTCATTTATCCCATTACAAATAGTAGTTGGGTTTGCCCTGTTCAGTGTGTGCCCAAGAAAGGTAGGATGACTGTGGTACCTAATGTGAGAAATGCACTTGTTCCGATGTGGCCCATGACTGGATGGAGAGTATGCATGGACTACCGAAAATTGAATGCTTGGACAGAAAAAGACCACTTCCCTATGCCGTTTATGAATCAGATGTTGGACCGCCTTACGGGTAGGGTCGATGTTGCTTTCTTGATGGTTATTTGGGCTACAATCAGATCTCAATAGCTTCAAAAGACCAAGAGAAGACCACATTCATTTGCCCTTATGAGACATTCGCCTTCAAACGAATGCCATTTGGGTTGTGTAATGCTCCAACGACCTTCCAGCATTGCATGATGTCGACATTTTCTCATATGATGAAGGACACTATTGAGGTATTTATGGATGATTTCTCTGTGGTAGGTGACTCATTTGATTGTTGTTTGGATCATTTGGCCGAGGTACTGAAACGGTGTGAAGAGTGTAATCTTGTGCTAAATTGGGAAAAGTGCCACTTCATGGTGAAAGAGGGGATCATTCTGGGTCATCAGATTTCTGAGAAGGGCATTGAGGTTGATAGAGCAAAAGACGAGGTAATAGAAAAGCTTCCACCACCTATCTCTGTTAAAGGTGTTAGAAGTTTTCTTGGGCATGCAGGCTTTTATAAGAGGTTTATTAAGGATTTCTCCAAGATTGCACACCCATTGTGCAAATTGCTCGAAAAGGAGTGTAAGCTTGATTTTAATGATGCTTGTCTGAGAGCATTTGGAGAGTTGAAGGCAAAGCTAGTTTCCGAACCTATCATTATTTCACCAGATTTGTGGCAAGTGTTTGAGGTAATATTTGATGCGAGTGGAGTGGCGCTTGGTGTGGTTTTGGGACAGAGTCGATAGAATATTCTTCATCCTATTTACTATGCCAGAAAAGCTCTAAATGTGGCTCAAAAGAACTATATAGTGACTGAACAGGAACTCCTTGCTGTGGTTTTTGCATTCGAGAAATTTTGAGCCTACTTGTTTGGTACTAAGGTCATAGTGCATACTGACCATTCTGCATTGAGGTATTTGATGGCTAAGAAGGATGCAAAACCTAGGTTGATCAGATGGGTGTTATTGCTACAGGAGTTCGATTTTGAGGTGAAATATAGAATAGGGATAGAAAATCAAGTTGCCGATCACTACTCCAGATTAGAGGAAGAAGCTATGCTCAAGTTAGGAGATGGGGCTGAAATTAATGATGTTTTTTCATATGAACAATCATTGACGGCTTCTTATGATCTGATTCCTTGGTTCGCAGACTTTGATAACTACTTGTTAAGTGATCTAGTTCCATCGAATTTGTCTTTGCACAAAGGAAAAAAATTATGCATGATGTGAAGAAGTTCTTTAGAGATGAGCCTTACTTGTTCCGTATTTGTGCTGATGGGATTATTCGTCGCTGTGTGACCGAGGTTGAGATGATGAGTATACTAGAGGCATGTCACTCTTCACCTATTGGTGGGCATCATAGTGGTATTCGGACTGTGCATAAAATTTTGTAGTCTGGGTATTATTGGCCTACCATCACTCATGATTTCGCCAAGTTTTGTGATCGTTTCCAAAGAGAAGGAGGAATTTCAAAGAGGCAAGAGCTTCCTATGAATCCTATATTGGTGATTGAGTTGTTTGATGTATGGGGAATTGATTTTATGGGTCCATTTGTGAGCTCACATGGGATGAAGTATATTCTTGTTGCGGTTGATTATGTGTCAATGTTGGTGGAAGCAATTGCGCTTTCCAACAATGAAGGTAAAAAGTGTCACCACATTCCTAAAAAATAATATCTTCTCAAGATTTGGTACACCTAGGGCGATTATTAGCGATGGAGATTCTCACTTCTGTAATAAGTTGTTCAAGGCGCTACTTGAGAAATATGGCGTCCGCCACAATGTAGCCACTCCTTACCATCCACAGTCTAGTGGGCAAGTTGAAGTGTCCAACAAAGAGATCAAGCAGATTCTTGCTAAGACAGTGAATGCTAATAGAACAGATTGGTCAAGGAGGCTTGATGATGCTCTATGGGTCTATCGCACCGCATTCAAGACTCCCATATGTATGTCCCCCTACTTGCATATGGGAAGTCTTGTCATTTGCCGGTAGAGCTGGAGCATAAGGCTATGTGGGCGCTAAATAAGTTGAATTTGGATTGGGGCGCCACATCAAATCAGAGAGGGAATGACATGAATGAGCTTGATGAGTTTCGCCTAAGAGCTTATGAAAGTTAATCCTTGTACAAGGAGAAGATGAAGAGTATCACGATCAAAAGATTGAAAATCGCGAATTTGTTGTGGGTGATTTGGTACTTCTATTCAACTCTAGGTTGCGCTTGTTTCCTGGCAAGCTCAAGTCCAAGTGGACCGGGCCATTCATAGTTGCTCAAGTGTTCCCATATGGAACGGTTGAGCTCGATAACAAGGAGGGAACAAGGTTCAAGGTGAACGGGCAAAGGATCAAGGTCTACACGGGCATAAAGGAAAATGTGCAAGAGGTGGTTGAGGCCTATTATCTTGACTAAGTATGAGTAATCAAGAGTCCTGCGTCATGTTCCGACGTTAAATCAAGCGCTGCTTGGGAGGCAACCCAAGATGTACAATCTAGCCAACTATAGGTTTTTCTTTTCGATTTAGGAGTTTTCTTTTCTTAGTTGATTTTCTGTAATTCTTTAGATTGGTATTGTATTTTTGTTTTAGTGTTGGCTAGATATAGAGTAGGGTCCGTGTCTAGAAAGTGTCTAGGAAACGTAAAAAGAAAGTCCTAACGGTTGCTACATGTGCAGGGATGAAAAGCCAAATCTGCAGAAAATGTTTGTTGCAGAGGTTTACTGACCCCATCGACGGTTCGTGGTTTAATTCACAGACTGTGAATGGTGTCCGTAGACCCGAAGTAAGTCCTCATATTTTTTCTAACTGTTGAGTGACCTACAAACCCCACCTACGGTCTGTAGGTCGACCCACAACCTGTAGATGGGGTTTCGTGGGTCCAAACCTAGGTTTTGCCCGACCCAATCCCACCCGAACATCTTTTAAAATAAAATCCTTCATTTTATATTCATCCCCCACATTCAAAGCTCCCTCCCAACCGTTTCTAACCCTTTCCTCTCCCAAAATCACCCCATTAAACTCCGTAATCCCATAGATCATTCCTCATTCACTTCCCCAAATTCCCTTATCACTCTTCCCTCTTCCCAAATCCTCATCTCCACTTCCCCAGTGATTCCATTGTTTGGGTTCGGCATCAAAAGGCCAGCAAAAAGGTCTAAGAAATTCATTGTCATCACACAATCACCCACTTCCAATACTTGTAAGGTAAAAGACTCACTTTAACTTTGAATTTCTATATTCATTGTTCAATACATGAAGTCATGAGGTGGGTCTTCACAATGGGTTGTTTTTGTATGAAATTTCATGATAAACTATAGTTAGAAACACCCTTTGGGACGATAGATTATGATTGTGTTGTCTTTGTAATCAAATAAATATGGGTAAATAGTCTAAATGGAAGTTTCGACTTAGGGTTCCTAGTTTTGTATGCTACAAAAGTTAAATAATGAGTAATGGAAACCCTAGGGATGACAAACTACCATAAATTGTATTGAAATGCATGATTAGACTTAGGTTGAGTGTTTGACTTGTTAAAAAATGGTTTAAAAATAAAGCATGTCTGATACCTGGCACAAACCTGACCCACGAAACCCTGTCCATGGACTGTAGGTCAACCTACAGACCTTAGATCAGGTCCGTGGGTCTGTTGCACATGGAGAATCCACTAAGTGTGGAACCACGAAGGTGGACTACGGTCCGTAAGTCAACCTATAGACCATTCTGCACATCCGTGGTTCACATCAGAGCCCAATTTTTTGGGACTTCTGACCTATGAAGGGGACTCACGGGCTGTAGGTCAACCTACGGACCGTAGGTGGCCATTGGTGCTACTGTACAAAAAAAATTTAGTTTTTGTTTTGGTTTGTTCTTTAGTCTAATTTTTTTTCAAGTGTGCTATTGGTTTATTTTGGTACTAATTCATCCTCCATAGGTACCATGGCTCCCAATAAAGCTCCGACCTCGTCACAAAGGGCAAGTCGAAATACATGGCACCATCCTTTCGGTTGATTAATAAAGATACTGATGCGGAGAATGACCCCAAATATGTCCCACCCTTACTAGGACATCCCCTATGGCACCACACACCATATGAAACCAAGCACGGTAGGTGAGTCCCGATCGGTTCACCACTGATCGGTTCACCGGCTAGTTCTGCTTCCGGCTCTGAGTCCACCTTTGCTTCTGGCTCTGCATTCGGATCTAGTTCACATGGTAGGACTGCCTTACCTAATAAGGCTACTAGTGCGGGGGACATTCCAGTGCCACCAAACAGTAAGCCTACTACAGTTGCTGAGGAGCCAAATCGGTGGTGTGTAAGTGGTCAATGGCGAATATACAGGGATGCTAGATGATGACTAAGAAGGAGAGGATGGCTTGATTAGTCATTATTGAGCGCAGGGTTCTCACAGGTAGCTTGCACACCATGCCCGTCATTCATGAGCTCTTCAAGAGACACAGGTGCTAGTGGATGGCTCGTAGACCAGGGTCTTACAACGAGGAGATTGTGAGGGAGTTCTATGCTTCCTACGCAGCCACCCTCCAAGGTTTCAATGACAGATGGGCCCAGCCAGTCACCCAGCCTCCATTCACAACAACACTAGTTCGTGGGTTCTCAGTTGATATCTCGGAGGCTACTATCTGCAGGTTCCTCTATGGCCTGGGCCACACTCTAGCAATCAACACAACTTATCAGTGGGACATTGTGAAGAGTGGGGAATTCCAGTGGAATGCAGAGTAGAGGGAGACTTTATTGCTCTGGTTATCCTGTCACCTTGCTACAAACAGAGAGCGCGCCGAGTGGGTCAGCAACCCGAATGGAGGCCTCAAGAAGGCCGCTTTGACTTTTGTGGCCAAATTCAGTTGGCTATTGGTGAGAAACAAGGTATCTCCTACGTAAACAGACAATGTTCTTACTTGGGACCGCACAATCATGTTGGCAGCCCTAGTTGCTGTGTTCGAGATAGATTTTGACCGCATGATTATTGCAGAGATACATGAGAGGGCCTTCAAGGACACCACCACTTACCCCTTCCCATGCCTCATTTTGCAGTTGTAGAGGGACTCTGGAGTGCCAGTTTGGCATTGTGATAAGTTGATTCAGGCAACCAAGAACCTGGATATCGACCTGATTCGAGATGAGACCAATGTAGCTACACCGCATAGAGAGCCATAGGTTGAGGTGCCTCCACTAGGAGAAGACATAGTGATCGATGTGGAGAAGATACATATTGATGAGCTTGCCCCTCCAACCACCACTGAGGATGCTCCTGCTTCCCATTCTTCGGCCGCTAGTCAGGCCCTAGCTCCTCCAGATGCACTCACTCTTCATGGTCTGCGATAGTGCCTCTAGCCCGTATTCAGAAGCTGGAGGCTCAGATGGCCACACTACTTCTACATGTGAGGCCGTGGATGCAACGATTGATGGAGGAGTCCGCGACTAGGGTTGAACAACAGATGGAGCAGATGATGGACCGTAAGGTTCAGACCATTCACCAGCACCTTGACTCATTTGAGCTATGCGTCTTAGAGCGACCAACCCTTACTACTGATGTTTCTGCTTTCCAGACGGAGCTATCTAGTCTCTGGGCTTATATTGACACCCTTCTAGCTCCACCTGAGACTGAGACTGAGCCAGAGTCGGCACCCACATCATCGGTTAATGATACAGTGTTAGATTCACTTTTTGGAGATGAGATACCACCACCTTATTCTTCTCGTCATACTGGGAAGCGGCCCCACTCTGGTAAGACTTCTTATGTCACTGAGGTTGGGAGAGCTCGCAAGAGCTTGAGGTAGCATGGAAGGCCTCTATTGTTGATTAGGAGATACACCAACAGCGGGCAAGGGAGGTAGGTGTTGGTGCCTCTAGCAATGTGAGTACCACTGATGGTGCGGTGAGAGTTGAGGTTAGCACTACTGAGGGTGATGAGACTGTTGATGTGGGAACTACTGAGGGTGAACAGATTGTTGATCCAGCGGGCTCCGAGAAACCGGACCCACCCGCTTGTTGATAGGTCTTCGGCGCTATGCGCCATAGGTTTTCTTCACCCGATCCTTTATTCTTTACCTTTTGTGCATTCGGGACAATTGCACTCTATTTTGTTGGGGGTTGGGTAAATGGATTTTGAGTGATAGGGTGAGGTCTGAGTAACCTCTCATAATCCTCTCTTGGGGTTTTCTTGCATGTGTTCTTTTCCCCTAAGAGACTTTTAAATTCTGTTGAACTGGCATGTGTAGGAATGTGTGTGTAGGAGTAAGTAGAAAAATGAAAGCATGATGGCATGAGAAAAATGATCTTTGTTCCAAAATGTTGAATTGTGCTAGATCTGTATTCTTGATGAGTTGAATGTGTAGGATCTCAAAATGACATGATAAGAACCAATTTGAACTCATGACTTAAGCTAAAACTTGAACTGGGTAATCTGATAATGAAACAATGTTCCAAGAGTGTGCGAGAAAAGTTGCATTGTTCAAACAGTTGTGCCAATCTAGAACTTGCCCCATTGGTCCTACTAGGATAATCTAGGCTAGAAGTGGGAAGTGATCATAGGGCATTGTTCAAATTAGTCCACTTAAGCGTATAATGATCTAACCAAATGGTAGCATTATTCCCTTTTGATCTAAATATTTGAGCCTAAAATAAACCATTTCTTTTGATTCACCTAACTCACCTTCCCTTAATCTATTGTCTTGGCCTCGGTCCCTCCTTGGACATGTGCACTTTGACTTAGGACAAAAACCTAAGTTGAGGGTGGCTAAGCCAAAAGATATCTTGATCTTGGCCCTGGTCCGACATCGGACAATGTACACCTCAACTAATGCAAAATGCATAAGTTAAGAGTGGCTATGAAAGAGGAAACCAAATGGAAAAAAGGGTATGAAAAGAGCATAGTGTTGAAAAGAGAAAAAGAAAGAAAGAGGATGTGACTTTGTGCAAAAAAGACAAAAATGTGATAAGTGAAAGTGTGAAAAAGAATAAAAAAATAAAAAAATAAAGAAAAACAAAGTGAAAGAAAAAGAAGAAAGTGAAAAAGAAAAAATTAAGTGTCACAAAGTCAAAATTTGCATCCATGTTGAAAAGAGTTAAGGGAAAGAATGTGAAATGAAAAGGTGCCAAAAATAGGTCAAGAAAGAGGTCAATAGCCAATGTAATGTCAAGGAGGGCAGAAAGTCACTAAAAAAGTACCCCACACCTGACCCTGAGCCTACATTACAAGCTAAGAAAGTCCTATAGTGATTCTAGAAACTAGTTTGGAGAATCTAAGCAGTGAAAATAAGGGCAAGCCTATGGTATTGAGCACTAACGGTACTTGAAGTAACTTTTGAGCGTGAGTGTTGAATGAATCCTAAAACTCTAAAATTCATATCTTCTGTGTGAAAAGGATTTCATTTGAAGTGAGGGCACCAGTGACATTGTCGAAAAGTTGGTACCTTGGTGATTGTGAGAAAGTGTATATTGTGGTGTCTGTTGGTCGATCTTTGTCATATCTTGATCCGCATGAGTTAGCTTGTTGAGTCCGAGAGAAAAGATTTGCACTGAGATAGTGGGATGGATTGAAATAGCCATGTAATTGCTTGAGTTTGTATGTCTGCTTCTACACAAGTGTCGTTTAGAGTCTTAGTGCATTTCTTGAGGACAAACAACGAATTTAAGTTGAGGGTGTTGATATACCGTGAGTTTACGGTATTTTTAATACATTTCACTTAAGTGTTGTGTGTGTCTAGGGCCATTTTGTATTAGAACTAATGTTTATTGTGCTATATTTGCAGGATATAGACTTGGACGAGGTCAAGAGAGACAACAACTGAAATTCTACAGAAGGAGCCATCCACAGACGTGACCTACAGACCGTAGGTCCAGTCATGGTCCGTTGTTGGTAGGCGTGGAATGATCATCAGGGAAGTCTTGACCAAGGTGTGGGGTGAAATTATCTATTTGGCGGACCAAACACTTAGGGATACATAACTTACCACTTTGTATGTGATACACTAGGATAGGATTACTATTACTAGGATTACCGCGTTATGAGCTTATGGGGAAAACATATACCCTAGTTTCTCTCTCTCATTGATAACTAAAAAAGTTTGAACTTGCTCATTTGTTCTCTAAATTACAATCACTTATTTGTTACGCAACCCCCCTTACTTGTCTCGGAAATAAGTTGACTAAACGAATATAATAGCGAGTTAAGTTTAAGTCTAAACCATATTCCTCGTGGGATCGATCCCAACCTCTAAGTTGGGTTCTTTACTTGATAATGATCGCTTATACTTCTTTAAGGAGGTGTAATTTGAGTGTATTAAGAGTTGCATGCCATATTTGAGTTATGAGAGTTGAGGGTTTGATTCACCTAATACTTTGTGAGGCCCATGATTCGAGATACTATATTCATCCAGGCATGCGAAGATGTATTGTTATTTAAGGCAGCATTATTGGTGGAGTGGCATGAGGAGAGATATTGAGGACTATGTATCCTGTTGCCTTAGTTTCAAGCCGGTGAAGGCCGAGCATTTGAGACCTGGAGGTGAGTTTTAGTGATTACCCATTTCGGAGTGGAAGTGGAATCGCATCACTATGGATTTTGTGGAAAGTCTGCCTTGGACTTCTAAAGGTATTGATAGAATTTAGGTCATCGTTGATCAATTGACCAAGTCAGCTCACTTCCTCCCTATTCAGTCTTTATTAAGCACCGAGAGGTTGGTCCGTATCTACATTCGTGAGGTGGTTTGTCTTCGTGGTGTGCTGGTGTCTATTATATCATACCGGGGTGCTCAACTTACTTCTAGATTCTGAAGGACTTTTTAGGATGAGTTGGGAAACTATGTTGACTTTAGCACAACTTTCCACCCGCAGGCGGATGGATTGTCGGAGCATACTATTCAGGTTCTTGAGGACATGTTTCAGGCTTGTGTTTTAGAGTTTGGAGGTCGGTGGCACCAATTTTTGTCTTTAGCGGAGTTTGCATATAACAACAACTACCATTCTAGTATTAAGATGGCCCCTCTTGAGGCCTTATATAGTAGGTGTTGTCCCCCGCCCCCCCCCAAATTGGTTGGATTGAGTCCCTAGAGCAAAGACCGCATGTTACAGACTTGATTCAAGAGGCTTTGAAAAAGGTGAGGGTGATTCAGGAAAAACTTCAGACAGGTCAGAGTAGGCACGTGAGTTATGCTAATCGTAGGCGGTGGTTTTTGGGGTTTTCAGTGGGTGATAGAGTTTTTCTCCATGTGTCACTCATGAAGGGCGTGATGAGATTTGAGAGGTGGGCCAATATTATCCCTAGGTCTATTGGGCCTTTTGAGATCACCTGGACACTTGGCGAGGTTGTATATGAGTTGGCTCTACCTCTGGTTTTCTCAGCTATCCACCTAGTTTTCCATGTTTCAATGTTGTAATGGTATGTTCCTAATGAGTCTCATGTACTTCAGTATGATGTAGCAGAGTTGGATGAGCACTTAACTTTTGTGGAGGAGCTAGTTTCCACTTTAGCAAGAGATGTACGATGGTTGCATTCGAGAGACAATCATGTGCTTAAAGTCCGTTGGAGGCATCATCCAGTTGAGGAGGATGAGAAGTTTCCTTGCTTTTTTGAGCCTTCAGTTACTTTCTGACTCTTACATTTGCAGACGAAAGTACTCTTCAGTAGTGGATGTTGTAAAGACCTCCATGACATTTTTGTGTCTATGATGAGTCCACAAATTGGACTCAATTAGGGCTTTATTTTAATATAAATAGTATCCTCAAATGCTTATTTATTCTAAATATCTGATGAAAACACTTAAGTTTCAGGTATTTGAAGTTTTAGTGAAAGCATGGACACTTAGGCGCAAAAAGGAATAAAAAGGCTGAAAAAAACAAAGAAGCTGAAGCCTGAGCATCGCTAATCACACTTGGTGATTCGCCGAAGGAACACATTCCGCCTTTTGTTCCAGTACGCGAAACCCTAAAAGAGCTGGATCAAAATGGCGATGAAAGGAGCGGTCGACGTTTCACCGAATAGTTCCATGAAGCAGTACTATGTCTCCCAATGACACAGCACGGTGATACTGAAGGCTAGTGCAAGATGGCACGAACTACACCAAAGGGCGAATTGCCGAGTTAATTGGCGATTTTGACTAACCTCGCCGAACGATCCGCCAGCACTAATTTCTGAAGTCTATAAATACTAATCTTGATTATTAATTTTGAGGAGTCCGAACATTATTGTTAATTTTTACTTTTAGAACATTAGTTTAGTATTTTTTCTCTCAATTTTGGAGAGGGTTTTGTGGGAGACTTGAAGAAAGGAGTTCGTCTTCCCCAAGTTGGAAGTGGGTCTTCTCTATTCTTCTTCCTTTGCTTAAATTAAGGTTTAATTTCTTATACCCATTTGATTTCATTATCATTTTAGGTGTATTTTGTTATCCCTTGATGTGTGGCTAAAATCCCTATTCTTGGGGTGTGATTTAGCAAATATGTGTTGATATTATGGTTGGGTCTTGCTTGCTGGTAGGTTAGATGTATATTAATGCTGATTTCTCCTAGTGGTTATGGTTTAATTTAATGGGTTTGTAGTTTCAAATACAAAGCCACCCATGTGTTTTCGGCATTCCCGAGAGGGAGGTCATGAAACCAAGACCGCTAGACTGATGGCCTAAGGAATGGGTCAACATGAGGTTCAGCCTGAGAGGGTGAGCTATAGTCCCATATCCTAACACTCAGCTCGAGAGAGTGAGTGGGGTAAGGCGTAGGCTGGCCTTCATGTGGCAAATGGGTGTCCGAGAGAAACCCATTTGAAATGGGGTAAGTTGCCCGAGAGGGAACTTATTTCTATCTAAAGCCTAGTCACTATTATCTTTCAAATTTCCTATTGAAAGCATGTACCCAACGATTTATATCAATATATATTGCGGTCACACCCCAAGAACTTCTCCCCATACTTGATTTTCTTTTATTTTTGTTGTTTTAGCTAATTGTGACAAAACCCCCTTTGATAGTTGACACTTTTGTGTCACCCACTTGAATTTACTTTGTTTTTATTCGATAATTTCTCAAACTACAGCTAACTAGAACAAAATTTTAGCCTAACTACTATTTTCACTACCACTCCCTTAGGACACGACCCCAACCCTTGGTTGGGTTACTATATTATCGACGGTTGTAGACACTCGTACTGTAGGTTAGTGTTGTTGGTTACGATAAGCATCAGAATGGCATCTCTGCCGGGGAGTGGTGTTATTTGGGAATTCTTAGTTAAGTAGAATTTCTATTTTTAATAGTTGTAGTTTTACTAACTTAATTTTTAGTTTTGTTTTGCTTGTTTGTGTGTTGAAACAGGAAGAATGAGTGTGAATGATGACAAAGGCCCCAAGTGGACCAAGTGCTATCTTCTCTCTGCCCAGAGCCAAAATAGGGGTGGCCTCATGAAAATGAGGCAACCCTCACTAATGGAACTTGAGTGAGGAGTTACGTTGCGCCACGACGCTAAATAAGACGCTTCTTGGGAGGCAACCCAAGGTTTTATCTCTTTATTTTTGCTTTAAGAAATAATGGTGTGTTGCTTGTGTAGGTCAAAGTATGGAAAGTGAGCGAAAAGTGCAAATGGGCGAGCAAAAGGTCCGGTCGGCTCATCACCGAAGAAGTCAGTGACCTCGACTTAAATCTCTGTTGGACTAAAGTCAACTTCAAAGTGGAGTCTGTAAAACTCGGTGTGCCCAAGAACTTATTGGCAAATGGCCGACCTGGTCGGCGATTGAGATCTAGTCCGCCATTTGGACCCCTTGTTTAACTGGAGGTCCAGTAAAACTTAGCGAGGTAAGTATCCACTCGGTAAGTCGTCGAATGGATCAGCGACCACGACTAATGTTGCCGAATGGGCGAGAATTGGACAGTTTCTTAACAGGCCAAAGGTTTAAACTTCCAACTCTTTCATTTTCCCTCGCTTTTAATCTTCCAAATCTCGCACCTAGTTAGTATTCTAAATGTTTTTGCATTCTATAAGTATTTTGGTTGTTGATTTGTGCTCGGAGTTGGAAGTCATTGCCGTGTAGCATTTCAAAGTACTTTAATAAGCACAAATGTTGGTTTTCCGAACCCCGAGTTTACTTTCAAAAATTTGGTACTCATTTGCAATGATCATGTCGTATTGTCGTGTGCTAGTACTTTTGAGGTTACTCCGGGCACTGATGCCCATATTCAGATCACTACATTGGGCACTGACGCCCCGACAGATGGAGTGACTGCGTAGACAGGATCTCTCTTTAACTCCCTCTTCATTTTCCTCTATTTTTACTTTTGGATACTTTCATTTTCATTTGAGGAAAAATGTTTTTGATTGTGGTGGGGTGAGACTCACTTTTTGTGTGCTATTTGTGACTCGTGTTTGTGTTTTTGCTTATGTATTTGGGCTTTGAGCTATTATTGTGTTAATACTGCTTTCTGTGAATGTTTGAGCTTGTGACTCCACTTAAATGATTTTGACCCTTTCGAATTTTTTTTCAATTTTTTGCACATTTTTGCCACCCTTCTGTGTTGAATGTGGCTGTTCTTTTGCAAAGTTTGAGTCTTGGTTTCGATCAATATCGATGACTTCAATAGTGCTAACAATGGAACGAACATGAATGTATGACCCTTTGAGCCTTACCTTTCTTTGGAAGAACGTTGATGAAACTTAGACCTTACTTGATCCACTACCTATAATCCTCTTGATTTGTGGTTTAGTGAATAACCAACTTAGGCTAAGTTGGGGTGTGGTGAAAAAGGAAAAGGAGAAGTCAAGAAGTGCAAGAAAAGTCTCCCTTAACCCATGGTGTTGCGGAAAATTGGAAACCCTCTATCTAACAAAAAACTGTGGAATAAAATACAAAAAAAGTCGGGTTTCCAAGCAATCCATGGAGGTGAATAAAAAGATGACTTAGAAGCACTAGAAAAAGAATTGATAAAGGAAAAGAAGGGAATGCTTTGAGAATACCATGTCATGAGGAAAAAGTCACTGAGCCTAAATACCTTTGTACTCATCCCCATTACAAACCATAGAAAGACCTTTTCGATCTTGAGTGAGCCAAACCGAAAATCAATGGGAAAATAAGGGTAAACCTGTGGGTGAAAACATGCATTGTGTTCCTCTTTTTGAGTGTGCGTGTTGCATCTGATTCCTGATCTTTAATTGATTAACCTCTCTGTGTGAATGAGGAATCATTCTTTATGTGAGGGCATTTAGATACTTTTTGTTAAGCTTGAACTTGCACAAATAGCAAGTATTGGGAGCATGAGAATCTTTGGTAGTGGTGTGTCACAACTTGAATCTTTGAGTACACAGTTGATCTTTGCATAAGTAATTTGAGTCTTGTTGTGTATGTTCATGATTTAGTATTGTGTAGAACTATTTGAGACACCTTGTTGAACTACTGAACTTGAGTTTGCTTGAGGACAAGCAAAAGTTTAAGTTGGGGGTGTTGATGAGTCCACAAATTGGACTAATTTAGGGCTTTATTTTAATAGAAATAGTGTCCTCAAATGCTTATTTATTCTAAATATCTGATGAAAACACTTAAGTTTAAGGTATTTGAAGTTTTAGTGGAAGAATGGACACTTCGGCGCAAAAAGGAATAAAAAGGCTGAAAAGAACGAAGAAGCTGAAGCCTGAGCATCGCCAATCACACTTGGCAATTCGCCGAAGGAACACATTCCGCCTTTTGTTCTAGTCGCGAAGCCTTGAAGGAGCAGGATAAAAAAAGAGATGAAAGAAGCAGTCGGTGTATCACCGAATAGTTCCGCGAAGCAGTACTATGTCGCCCAATGACACAGAGCACGACGATGTTGAAGGCTAGTGCAACACGGCGACGAACTACACCAAAGGGCGAATTGCCGAGTTAATCGACAATTCCGACTAACCTCGCTGAACGATCCGCCAACACTAATTTCTGAAATCTATAAATATTAAACTTGATTTTTAATTTTGAGGAGCCCGAACATTATTATTAATTTTCACTTTTACAACATCAGTTTTAGTATTTTTCTCTCAAGTTTGGAGAGGGTTTTGTGGGAGACTTGAAGAAAGGAGTTCATCTTCCCCAAGTTGGAAGTGGGTCTTCTCTATTCTTCTTCCTTTGCTTAGATTAAGGTTTAATTTCTTATACCCATTTGATTTCATTATCATTTTAGGGGTATTTTGTTATCCCTTGATGTGTGACTAAAACCCCCTTCTTAGGCTGTGATTTAGCAAATATCTGTTGATATTATTGTTGGGTCTTGCTTGCTGATAGGTTAGATGTATTTTAATGGTGATTTCACCTAGTGGTTATTGTTTAATTTAATGGGTTTGTAGTTGCAAATACAAAGGCACCCATGTGTTTTTGGCTTGCTCGAGAGGGAGGTCGCGAAACCAAGACCGCTAGACTGATGGCCTAAGTAATGGGTCGACATGAGGTTCAACCCTAGAGGGTGAGCCCTAGTCCCATATCCTAACACTCAGCTTGAGAGAGTGAGTGGGGTAAAGTGTAGGCTGACTTTCATTCGGCGAATGGGTGTCCAAGAAGAACCCATTTGAAATGGGGTAAGTTGCCCGAGAGGTTACTTATTTCCATCTAAAGCTTAGCCTAGTCAATATTATGTTGCAATTTCCTATCGAAAGCAAGTACCCAATGATTTATATCAATATATATTGCAGTCACACCCCAAGAACTTCTCCCCATACTTGATTTTCTCTTCATTTTTGTTGTTTTAGCTACTTGTGACAAAACCCCCTTCGATATTTGACACTTGTGTCACCCACTTGAATTTAGTTTGATTTTATTCGATAATTTCTCAAACTACAGCCAACTATAACAAATTTTTAGCCTAAGTACTATTTTCAATACCACTCCCTTGGGACACGACCCCAACTCTTGGTTGTGTTACTATATTATCGACGATCGTAGACACTCGTACTGTAGGTTAGTGTCGTTAGTCACGATAAGCATTAGTCTATGCCTCATATTTATTGTTTAGAGGTTTTCTATAGCCACCATAAGTCATTTATTAATATATGGGATTGACAATTCAGTCACATGCTGGTCTGTTTAGTTTTTTATGCGAGTTTCACCATTGTGGAGCTTTGGAACCTTGAACGGTAAGTTTTGATCAAACTTCAAGAAGATTCCTTTAGAATAAATTCTAATGGTTCTATCAGCTCCACAAGGGTCATTTTAGGCCAGTGGCATAGTCGACATTACTCCCGAGGCTTTCAGTGCGAGTCTGTGCAATTAGGCCATCTAATTTTAAAGTTAAGGCATAAGTTTGACTTTAGTCAACAGTTTGAGTAAACGAGTCCGGATGAGCTATTGCGTGATTAGCTTTGGAATATTGAATTTTCTCTAGAATGACCCTTTGCATCATGCCTCAAACTCAACGGGTGCAACTGACACCTAATGCCAAAACATAGACTTGAGCCGACCATGCTGAACCATTTGCTAATAGTGCATAGTAGCCACACATAGTTAAGAAAACAAACGAGAGTATCTCAGCTTAAAAATAAGCCCTCAGTCGGCATGGCTACTATCAAAATCTATATAAAGGAAATGACTACTCCCAACAATTCATATAAAGAAGTAGACGACTAGTAGTTAAGTCTTGTTTGGATTGTCGAGGCCACTAAGATATCTAGAAAATGTAAACGCTATATATCAAAACAATACACTAAAGAACCATCAAACTTTAGCAAACCAACAAACAAGGTAAATATAGTCAATAACGTGGCTATACAACCCAACACACTAGTATGAAAGCCTCTACGATAGTAAGCGTGGTCGAGTTAGGGCCCCGACTTGCCCAAAACTATATACAACAAAAGCCAACAAACATCTTAACTCTGGCTGCTCTGGAAGAAGGTGATAGCCAACCTATTAACTCAACTGTGCTGCTGGGGAGGTCTATTGAGTCTTTTTTTGGGACTAGGATGTATGAATACAGCCCCCCCATGAAAGGGGTGTCAATATGAAATAATGTACCGAGTATAAAAGGCAACAAACTAAATAAGTAGGTAGCATAATATACTAAAGGTAATCAGGTAAGGAAATAAAGAATAAGATAAGCATACTGACCTGCTACTGAATCTAAACATACAACTATACTCGACAACAACCCAACCATACCCCCATAAGCTTGACAGGTACAAGAAACAAACACGTCTACCTATCAAGGCTCTATAAGCAAAGAAGGTGCCAAATCAATCTACATACCCCTATGTAAGCCCTTTGTCTGTGTAGGAAGTTACATAGACCTCTTAGGCGATGACATAACTCTATAGGCTATGCATATCCCTCATAGGCATCAGTACAACCCCGTAGGTAGGATATCCCTCTTAGGCATCAGTACAACCCAGTAGACAACATATAATCCTCTTTGGAGTCAATATATTCTCATAAGCAACACTTAGTCCTCTTTTAAATCAATATAGCCATGTAGGCATGACATAGCCCTCTTTGGCATCAATATATCCCCGTAAGCAACACATAGCCCTCTTAGGAAATTCCCTCTGAGGCAGTTCATAGCTCTGCAGCTAACCACAATAGCCCCAAGGGAAATAACAAACAATTTAATAGGCTAAAGGCAAGCAATTTAGCGATAAACAATCTATACGAATATTCTCTAAGTCGTGCCCTACATAAGGTCATTATTAACAGATTACAAGTCCCAACAAGGAAGGATAACAACCACTCAATCAGCCAAGCACTAACAGTTATGTCTACACGTTCCCAAATGATAACAACCCTATTATATCGCTTCTAAGGTTTAAGAAAACATGCCCAACGAAGGGAATAACCTTAACATACCTTTTTTGATGAATTCTAGTGGCCTATCAACTTCTACTCGAAAACCCCCTTGATACTACAATAAGGCAGCACAACAACCAACACACAAGACTGGACAGTACTATGATAATCCTAAAAAAGATACAGTTTTCTATTGCAACTCATTATTTGCGGCTTACCAAGGGTGGAATCAATGAAAGGAGGGTGTTACCTTGAACTTGAGCTTGAAGTAAAGCTCAATACCTCCAAACACAAAAAACCTCAGCTTCTACAACCACCACGGAAGTAAGCCACACAATCCATAAACAAAACTATACCAAAATTATGAGCTCGCAACGTAGAGCAACTTTTCTGAAGCTTGCAAGATGAAACCGCTAAGACCTAAAGAGTATTTTATGGATTTGAGGAAAATTTCTATGTATTTTGGACTGATGGAACGTGAAACTGGAAAATAAAATAAAGGTGGTTGAGTAAATAAAGTTCTCACCGACCTTGACAAGTTCCCACCAAACTTGGCCAACCTCATGTGTCTGCTTGCGTCATCTTGTAAAAATGCAAATATCTCTCTATTCTAAAGTCGTATTAATGAAAGGTTTGATGTGTTGGAAACTAGACTAATAAAACCTCAATTCAATAGCTTATGGGCTCCCTAAATCTTAATATATTGGGAGAAAATAACTGAGACATATGGCCCAAATTTCAGAGAAAACTTTTTTAAAAACTTACAATAACTTTCGCCAATTTTTATTTCATAACTCGCTTAATTTAAAAACATGAGATATGTCCCTTGAACACTTTAAATATGACATACCAGATCATTATTAATTTATCAATCACTCCTGCCATGAAGGTGTGGGTTAATTTAGACATTCTGAAAGTGCGGGTGTTACATCCTCCCCTTAGAAACATTCGTCCTCAAATGATAAATCTGAGTTATGAAGTTAGTTGCAAAATTTTTGGCTAAGTCTCCTCTACAAATTTGACTATCCAGGAACCTTAAATGCAGAAAATTCCAAACTAGACATCTCATAGGATGACACCAATAGTTAAACATCATAGCTTTGCAAGAATATTTTTAGCAACAATAATACAAAAACAACACCAATATTCATAATCAACAATATGAAAACCAAATTGGTATCTTACTTTAGTGCACTGATATAAATTGATATGCTATCACCTTAAAGTATGAAACAACTGAGGATATTTGGATCTCATGCCATCCTCAGCTTCCCAAGTCACCTCTTTCCTATTCTTGTTTCTCCACAAGATTTTAACAAAAGCCAAATATTTAGTCCTCAATCTTCGAACCTGTCAATTTAATATAGAAACTGGAGTTTCCTCATATGAATACTCCTTTGTGATCTGAATATCCTAAATTGGGACAACCCGAGAAGGGTCTCCTATGCACTTTCACAACACTAATACATGGAAAACTAGATTAACATATTCTATCCCCAAAGGAACCTCTAACTCATAAACCACTCTTCCCACCCTCCGAAAGATTTGGTATGGAACAATAAATCTTGGACTAATATTTTGCTTCTTTCCAAATCTCATAACACCCTGCATAGGTGAGACTTTCAAGAATACCCAGTTATCGACACCAAAATCTAAGGCTATTTATCGTACTTCTTAAAATGACTTCTGGTAGGTTTGATCTGTCAATGACCGCTCTCGAATGAGCTTAACCTACTCAAGTGTCTGCTGTACTAACTCTGGTACAATCAACCCTGACTCTCCTACTTCAAACCATCGAATGAGTAATTTATGTTTTCACCCTTACAAAGCCTTATAAGGGCCATCTTGATGCTAAAATGATAACTATTATTATAAGCAAACTCAATAGGAGGTAAGTGGTCATCCCGATTTCCCTTGAAATCTAGCATGCACGCCCGTAACATATCTCCCAACATTTTAATTGTGTGCTCAGCGTGGCCATCTCTCCGATGGTGGAAAGTTGTACTGAGATTAACATGTGTTCCCTGTCCTTTCTAGAAAGACTTCCCAAATTTAGCGGTAAATTGTGTGCCTCTATTAGAGAAAATAGATACTGGGACACTGTGCAACCTAATAATATCTCTGATAAAGCCCTACATAGTCTTTGGCTGTGAAAAAAGTCTTAATCGGTAAGAAGTGAGCTGATTTTGTTAGCCTATCAACAATTACTCAAATAGAGTCAAACTTATGCTGCGATCGAGGTAGCCAGTAATAAAAGCCATATTAATTGCCTCCCACTTCCACAAAGGAATGACTATCTCCTGGACCCGCCCAACATGTTTCTGGTGCAGTGTTACACATACTCAATAATGTCCTTATTCATCCCACGCCACCATAGATCTCTTTAATATCATGGTACATCTTCGTCAAACCGGGTGAATAGAATAATGGGAATGATTTTCCCCTACCATAATATGATGTCGAATCCCTACAACATTTGGAACACACAATTGACCTCTATATCTGAGGACTCCATCTCCTACTATATCAAAGGCTAAAAACTCCTTATCATGAGCCTTGCCTCTGAGCTGCTCTAAGTAGGGATCTTCGTGCTGTCGTGCCTTCACTTCTACGATTAAAGATGATACGATTGTGTTCTGAGCTCTTACCTTATTATCACTTGCCTCTAATAATCTGACTTCCAAGCTAGCTAACTGATGAAGTTCTCGAGAAAATGCATGCCTCTCATCACCTAAATAGGATAAAATACCCATTGATCTGTGGTAGAGCACATCGACTACCACATTCTCCTTCCTTTAATGATATAAAATATCTACGTCGTAGTATTTCAGTAAGTCAAGCCATTGATGTTGTCACATATTCAATTCTTTTTGTCTCAACATAAACGGAAGGCTCGTTTAATCTGTGAAGATGTCAACATGAACACCATATAGATAGTGTCTCTAGATCTTCAATGTATGCATTACTACAACCAACTCTAAATCATGGGTTGGGTAGTTCTTCTCATGCTTCCTCAACTGCCTTGAAGCATATGAGATCACCTTACCATGTTGCATCAAAACACATTCTAACCTAACACCCAAAGCGTCGCAGTACACTCCATAGCCCTCTGAACCCTCTAGAAAGGCTAGGACTGGTGCTGATGTCAACTTGTCCTTTAGTTCCTGGAAATTATGCTCGCAAGACTTAGTCCACTGAAACTTAACTATTTTCTGAGTCAGCTTTGTCAGTGGTGATGAAAGCGAATAAAACCCCTCTACAAACCTTCTGTAGTACCCATCTAACCCTAGAAAACTATGAACCTCTGTTAGAGTTGTGGGTCTAGGCTCAGTTTTTACGGCCTAAATCTTTTGTGTATTAGCCATAATGCCCGCATCTGATACAATATGGCCTAAGAAAGCCACAAAGCTCAATCAGAACTCACACTTAGAGAAATTTGCTAAAAGTTCCTGATCTCAGATAACCTAAATGACCGCTTACAAATAATCTGCATGCTCAACTTTTGAACATGAATACACAAAAATATCATCAATAATTACAATCACAAACAGGTCCAGATATGGCCTTAATATGCTATTCATCAGGACTATAAACATTGTTGGGGCATTGGTCAATCCAAAATACATGACCAAAAACTTAAAATGTCCATATCTGGTTCTATAAGCTATGATTGAAACATTTTTCTACCAAACTCGTACCTAATAGTACCCTAATCTCAAATCAATATTTGAGAAGTACTTAGCACCTTGTTGCTTATCAAACAAGTCATTGATCCTTGGATGAGGATACTTATTATTTATAGTCGTCTATTGAGCTATCGATAATCGATACATATCCTAAGATAGCCATCTTTCTTTCTCACAAATAATACTAGTACACCCCATGGTGTGAAGCACTAGGCCTGCTAAATCCTTTATCCAATAAATCTTTCATATAATCCTTCAACACCCTTAGCTCAGTAAAAGGCATTTTATAAGGAAGGACAAATATGGGTTTTGTACCTGGTAGCATATCAATTTCCCATTCTAGTGGAATACTAGGAAGCTCATTTGGAAATACATATGGAAACTCATTAACCACCGAAACAGATTGGAGAATTGGTGGTTGTGCATCCATACCTTGAACTCAGACAAGATGATAAATGCAACCCTTATTAATCATCCTCCTTGCCTTAAGATAGGAAATAAACCTACCTTTTGGTGCTGCTATATTACCTTTCCATTCTCGCACTGCCTCTCTTGGATAATGTAATCTAAAAATCTTTGTCCAACACTCAACATTAGCATAACAAGATGCTAGCCAATCTATACCCATAATGAAGTCGAAATTGACCATCTCTAACTCTACCATGTCTATGGTCTAAAGAGTTCTGATGTTCAATGATTTTTTTGGTGCAACTTAGATAGACTCTCTTGGCAATAATAGACTCACCAATTGGTGTAGACACAATAAAGAGTCATATAATGATTCTACTGCTATACACAACTCCCCAACAAATGGAGTAACATAACATATGGTAGAGCTTGGATTTATCAAAGCATAAACACAATAAGAACAAACAACCAATGTACCTATCATAACATCGAGTGATGACTTTGAGTCTTGTCTGTAAGCAAGTGCATGTGCACTGTTCTGGCCACTACAAGAACTAGATGCTCCCATCTACCTCTCCCTCTACGTGCTGAATTCTAAGGCCCACGCCTTGTAGAATGTGATGATGAGGAAGAACCTACTCCTAAACCAGTCGGTTGAGCCATACCACCCTGACTTTTGGTTGGGCACTTCCTCCACAAATGACCCTCCTGCCCAAAAGAATAATAACATGTGGAACCCTACCTACATCTCCCGAAATGCATCCTACCACATATATCATAACACAGCGGGACTAACCTAGCCTATCCTGAATTCCTTTATTGTTGAGAGCCTGATGCTTCTGAACCCTCACTTGGACCTGAGTGTCCACGATGATCAAGTCTAATACCTTGGAAATTCTGTAGTGGATGTTTGGGTGTCTTACTAGAATATCGAGGTTTGGGACCACCCTAAAAGTAGTCAATGTGAACTAGCGAGCCTAGCCCTCTTCTACTGATCTCTTTCAACCCTCTCTCTCTTATTCTATTGATGTCAACGCTCTTCTATACTTTGTGCAAATGCCTGAATTTGAGAGATATCCATATTATCATTTAGTGCAGTGATATTGCAAGCATAGATATAGTTTGAGTCAATCCCTCATACAAATTTTCGAACCTTGTCATGAATCATATCCACAAATGTTGGTGCATACCTAGCCAATGAATAAAATCCCAGCCCATACTTCCGGACACTCATGCTTCCCTATCGAAGGTTTAGAAATTGATCTACTCGGACATCCAAAATCTCTTGAGGTAGATAGTGATATATGAGAGATTCGTTAAAGCTATCCCAAGAGGGTGGAGGTGCATCTTTCTCCCTAGATCTCTTCAAACTCTTGTACCACAATACTGTAACATCACACAATCGAAAGGCTGCTAACTCAACTAGCTCGTCCCTGAGGCATGCATGACCCTGAAGATCCTGTGAAGATGATCGACAAAATGTCGAGGGTCTTCCCTATGATGTTTCCCTGTAAAATCTAGAGGATGCAAGGATAGAAAGTCACGAACTCGCAAACTTACAGCCCTTCGAAAGGTCCTACAATTCCTGGCAACGAGCTAGTGTAGTGCAACGACTAATTCTGCTAACATACACTTTGTACTCTTGAACTCATGATCAGATTGAATAGAAGGAGCTGGAGGTGGTACTTCTGGTTGTGTCGGGGGTCCTGTATCCTTTAGAGGCTTTTGAGTTGGTGGAGAAACTATATGGGGCTTAGAAGATAGACCTCATGGGTCTCACGATGAGCTGTCTCAAGTGGGGCCTCGTGGGTACCCTCACCTACAATGGTATCTAGCCCCTGGATAGATAAGGTCTATCTGGTGTGAGCCATCTCTATATACAAAAAATAAATGTAAGTCTGGAAAGTAATTCCTTAAGACCCAACTCTATAGCACGAGGTGAGCAAAAGAAGGATAACCAATCTAACATGCAATTTAGCTTCCTGCTTATAGAATGTGGTTCACAACACATTTATAAGAAAGAATCTATAAGATACATCTTGAAGAATCCCTAGAATACAATGTTCTTATGATACCAAGTTTGTCACACCCCAAACACAAGTGGTGCAACTAGCGCCTAATGCCAAAACATAGGTTTGAGCCGACCCTACTGAACTATTTGCTAATAGCGTGTCGTAGCCTTACATAGTTAAGAAAAAAATTAGTGTATCTCGTCTTTAAAATAATCCCTAGGTCGGTAAGGCCCCTATCAACAACTATAGAAAGGAAACAACTACTCCCAACAATTCATATAAAGAGGTAGACAACAAATAGACAAGTTTTGTTTGGGTCTTTCAAGCCATCATGATATCTAGAAAAATGTAAATGTTATATATCAAGTTAACACACCAAACAACCATCAAACTTTGGCCAACAAATAAACAAGTAAAACTTTGTCGATAACATGAGTATACAACCAAACACAATAGTCTAAAAGCCTCTAAGAGTAGTAAAGTTTGGTCGGGACAGGGCTCCGACTTACCCAAAAACAATAAACAACAAAAGCCAACAAACTTATTAACTTTGGCAGCTCCGAAAAAAGGGGCTAGCAAACCGAGTGGAACTCAATTGTGTTGTTGAGGAGGTCTATCGAGTCGGTTGACAAGACCTGCAGGCATGAATGCAGCTCCCCCAAGCAAAAGGCGACAGTAAAAAATAATGTGCCGAGTATGAAAGTGTCACGACCCAAGGGTACCCCCTAGACGTAACATGGCACATGGAATCCTGAAAGGGACCCAAGTAAGCCACTTAGCTTATCATCATCACATAAGTATAGAATAATAAAGAATAAAACACAATTTCAAGTGTTTAAGAAAAATTTCATAGAAGTAAAGCGGAAGTCTAGACATAGTCTCATTAAGCAATCTACTACAATCGGAGTCTCAAAATAATAGGGTCACAATGCTTAGAATAGAGATTATGAAAATGTCTAGTAAAACTAAAGTAATGAAACAACAATAAAGCTCTTGTCCTCGGATCCATGAGGACATACCATAAGCTTGAAGAGTAGTCAACCCAAGCTTGAACTAGAAGGAATCGCCTTAAATGCCGGAACCTACACTTAGTAGAATAGAAGAAATATGGGTTAGTACAATTATTGCACTAAGTATGGTAGTTATGCATGAAAACCATTGAAGATGCTAAAAAGGGACATTTTAGTTGAAAACAATGCATTTGATCAAGTTTATGAACTATCATATAAATAAGTGCAAAAGCATAAATACAAGCATATTTAACATCTTGATCATCTCAACATAAAGTAAACAAACCATAAGAACCCTTAAAACCACCTTGTGCAATGTATGAACAATATCCCATACTCCTATCCACACTAAGGAAAGCTTATTAAGTGATTATAGTTCATAATTCCAACTCTAGTTCATTCTATCAAAGTGGGATTAGACATAGACCATGAGAGCTTAATCATGGAATCTGGTGTCTACCCCACACCGAACAGGGGTTGTCCTACTTGCCTAAGGTAGAACTAGAACTCTTAGCTTACGTGTATCCACTAGCTAAAGACCTATGTGGGCACATTGTTCATCGGATAAGGAGATTGTTACTAGAAACCCAACCTCTACTAATGTGAGGACTTCCATCCCAAGAGATTGTTCCTAGAAACCCGGCCTCTACTAACGTGAGGGCTTCCATCTTATATCACTATCCTCTCGGTGCTAAGCATAACTCCTATTAAGTTTATATTAAATCTTGACTTAACATTAAGATTAAGGAAGAATGTATTGACACTTTATCCCACAACTTATTCTAAAGATCCTAGGTTCATTAGGGGAGACTAGTCTTCAACCCTTGGAACCACTATATGTTACAAACCTTTCACATTATAATCTATTCATACCTAAGTGTGTATATGAGGATAATCATCCAATCAACTCAATAATTAGATTATAATATAATTACTTTACTCTCAAAGCAATCCAATTGGATACACACAAATCTCATACATATAATCGATTCTCATGTTTTGCCCCTCAAGGCTATAGATCGCATTAAACCAATCAATTTAGGATTACTACATTAGATATAGATGGTGACATGATTCAATAAACTAAACTACATTAAGAACAATCTCATAATTTCTACAATTCACCCAATTCAAAAGTCACAAACTAGGGTTATTGGGAAAACATGGATTCATGGGGGATTTTATCATAAAAACCTTGATAATCAACAATTCAATCATGATATACATTAACTAAATCAATGTAGATGTTTTGACAAGAATCCATGGCTTAGAATAGAAACCCTAGGTTTTTCTCACGCTCCGAGCTACCCCCGAGACGTGGACACAGGACGTAGGATCACAAGTGACCCTAAGCTAACCCTGCTGGCATAATCATGAGCATATTAAAGATAATAAATTGATGCGGAAGCTAAATCATAAATAAAATGAAAAGATAGGGAATACCCATATACTATAACTAAGATAAATGAAAACTGATGAGTTTAATACAAAGAAGATACTAACTCAATACTACACTGAATCTAACTATGTCTGAAAATAGCCTCTAATTAACTAGAAATGTTGGGACAGTCCCCAGCTATGTCTAGCAAAACTGAAACTAAAGGACTAAAAATACTGAAAAGAAACTCATGACTATTGTCCTCGGAGAATGAGGACTCACGACTGATTCTGGTGAACTGGAGATCGAGAGCTGATCTAAACGTGATATGGATACTGAGAACCTGAACCTACATCACGAGAAGATGTAGCGCAGAGTATGTGTCAGTATTTGAAAGGTACTAAGCATGCAGGATAGAATACAGCTGAAATAACATATAACTGAACAAAGCAAATACGCAATGATATAATATGAACATGATATAGATACTGAATGCTGAGATAACTGAAAGCAGTGACCAATCTATAACATGCTAAAATTGAATACTGGATATACTGATAAATGGTCAATGCAATAGAATCTGACTGAACTGTAGGAGCTACTAATAACCGATAATAAAACCACATGAGCTAAATGTGGATTCCGATGTATACGCCCCATCGAGAGGACCCAATATACCTTGCCAGAGGTATCGAGGCATGCTGGCGTGATCACTGAAATGATGCCCACAGAAGGGACTTACAACCTACGTGGCTAGTAGTTCTGGGACTATATGGGTACGCTGAACCCTAGTCCAACTTGGTATTATGCTACTCCCAATGGATTAAGTAATGAACACATTATGACTGAATTTCTGTAAGTTACTAGATACCTCAAACTGAAAATGCAAACTGAGAATGCAACAATTAAACTGATATTGATGCATTAATAACTGAAGCATGTATAACTGAATAACTGAAATATTTGACCTAGCATGTGTAATTCAAGAACTAAAGAAATACATAGCTAGGGTTTTGGAATTCATGCATTAAACTAAATATTAATGTACTAATCTGATTTGGATCATTCTAACAGCTAAGAACCCAACAATTCTAACATTCAAGTAACCCTAGGTCTAGTCATAATAAGGGAAGCAAGAAACTGACTGAAAACTAGGGACCTAATGGGTGAAAGGAACCCACTAGTGAAATTCCATATACCTGGTGATGAATTCTACGGAGAAATCTTTAGATTTCAAGGCTGGAACTGATGGAATCTTGTTGCGTTCTTGAAGTAGGATTCTTGGCCTCTTATCTCCTCTTACGCTCTAATTGCTCTAAGTTTTGATTAATGATTTGACTTAAGTAAGTTCTAGTTATGTTTC
Source organism: Solanum microdontum (assembly GCA_036250385.1). Taxonomy (NCBI): domain Eukaryota; kingdom Viridiplantae; phylum Streptophyta; class Magnoliopsida; order Solanales; family Solanaceae; genus Solanum; species Solanum microdontum. The sequence continues at coordinate 29,981 of JAJONQ010000437.1, forward strand.
TAGGCTTAAACTGACTAAAACCTCATAATTTAGGGTCTAAATGACATAGCTTAGGGGCCAAACGAACAAGGAAAAGACCAAAAGACCCCTGACTTAAAAGCGGTCGGAGTCATTGACAGAGCTGATTGACGGGCCATGAGTCAACTGACGGTCCGTACTAGTCAACCTTCGTTCGCGACTAAAGACTGAAAGTTGACTGGCCCATCGATGGAGATGACTGACGGGCTGTGAGTCGACTGACAGTCTGTACTGGTTGACCGTCGTTTGCGACTGAGACTGAAAGTTGACTGGCCCATCAACGGAGATCACTGATGGGCCATTAGTCGACTGACGGTCCGTAGTTAACTTCCGTCGGTGGCACCTGCAAGTTCTGCATATCTGGAATTTTTGTTTTTGTTGGTATGTTTCGGATACGGGGTGTTACAGTTTTGGAGACTTTATCAACTTTGAAATAGAGAATTTGAGGACTTCATGGATGGAAAGTTACCCATGAATCAAAACCACCATACCTCAATTGAAGAATCTCCACTAATTTGGGTAGAAAAGGTGAGTTCTTGTGCCCTAGACCTTAGCTTCTTCTTCTTCAATGGGGGTTTTAGAGAGAAAATTTATTGGAGAGGGTTGAGTTGGTTATTATTTGGGTAGTTGAGATTATGAGGTATATAGGTTATTCAATGGCTTAAAAATCCTTTTATAGGTGTAAATAATCAACTAAAAATGACCTCACTTAATAATAACTAACCTAGGAATTTACCCCTTTACCCCTCCCTTGGTCAAGATTCACCAGATTGCAGGCATGACCTACGCCTAGGACCTACGGTCCGTAGGTTGGCCTACTCGCTGTCCTGCAGGTCCGTAGGTCATGACCTGCAGCCTACTTTTGGGGGTTTGACCCATGACCTCCACCTACGAGGCGTAGGTGCCCTCGTGGGTCACTGCCGAGGTGACTTTTCCAGGCCTTTTCCTCAAGGACCCATGGTTGGTCCTTGGGGTTTAGGCCTTGACTTTATAACATGCACACATTAAATTTAAGGCACGGGGAGGTATTTTCTAAGCTGTAACCCTAACGTCAAGCTTTACTTAACCTACTAGGTTCATGTTATACACTAGTTTAGTTTACAACTTTCTAGAATGTTACATTATCTCCCTCTTGGGAACATTCGTCCCCAAATGATGATCTAAACACCAAACTAACTTAGAAACTCAAGTCTAGCAGCCCATCATGCATGAAACATCAAAAATGTGCAAAACTCACAAATGCACTATTCAAAGGAGGAAACCTCAACTCCATCTCAAAACATAATCAATGCAATATAAGGAAGTAGGAACTCTAACAACCCAATATGCATGAAATTCAATACTTCTCATTTTCATAAGAGGAACTAACTTTTTCCCAACTAAATAATGCTCAACACAACATCATGGAGCCAATATGTCAATACTCTCAAAAGCACACTAAAGCATGTTCATCAATACATCCCATGAAGTTAAATAGGCAATTCATACTAAATGCACAACAACATGAGGAATATTACTTATGAAAGCTCATTTTCTTCTTAAACATGAATTTCATCAAGAACATGAATAATCTAAGGAAACCATGATCAACACATAATTCACACGTGACTTCCAAAACAAGGAAATTCTAGAGGAATTACTTACCTCAAGGTTGAATAGGAGTAGAAGGAAAAAGGTGAGGATAACGGGACTTCATATCGGCCTCGGCCTCCCATGTAGCACCCTCAACTAAATGATTTCTCCACAAAACCTTTACGGAAGCTACTTCCTTGTTTCTTAACTTTTTCACTTTCCGGTCCAAAATTTCTACCGGAACTTACTAATAGGATAGACTCTCATCAACTCCAAAACCTTCTAAAGAAATGATGGTCACTGGATCCCCAATGCACTTTTTAAGCATGGAAACATGAAACATCGGGTGAATTAGAGCCATCTCATTTGGTAAGTCTAACTCATAGGCAACTTTCCCAATACGTTCCAAAATTTGATAAGGTCCTACAAACCGAGGACTAAATTTCCCTTTCTTGCCAAACCTCATCATGCCCTTGATGGGTGATATTTTCAAATAGACCCAATCCCCAAATTCAAATTCTAACTCCCTTCTCCTCACATTGGCATAAGACTTTTTCCTACTTTGAGTTATTTTCAACCTCTCTCTAATGAATCGAACTTTCTCAATAGCTTCATAAACCAACTTCGGCCCAATAAGAGCAATGTCACCTAATTCAAACCAACCAACCGGAGATCTACATCTCCTACCATACAAAGCTTTAAAAGGAGCTATACCGATACTTGAGTGGTGACTATTATTGTAGGCAAATTCTACCAAGGGCAAGTGGTCATCCCAATTACCTTTAAAATCTATAACGCATGCCATCAACATATCCTCTAGAGTTTGAATGGTACATTCTGCTTGACCATCCATTTGAGGGTGGAAAGCGGTGCTAAGCTTCACCTTAGTGCCAAGCCGTTTTTGGAATGACTTCCAAAAGTGAGAAGTAAATTGAGGACCCCGATCCGAAATGATAGATAGAGGAACCCCATGCAACTTCACTATTTCCCTTGTATACAACTTGGCATAGTCTTCCGCCTAGTGAGATACATTGATGGGAATGAAGTGGGCTGATTTGGTCATCCTATCAACAATGACTCAAATAGAATCATATTGCCTTCAAGTACGGGGCAACCCCACAATAAAATCCATATTCACCTCTTCCCACTTCCAAGTGGGAATTGGCATATCTTGCAAAAAACCTCCCGGCTTTCGGTGCTCAACCTCGACTTGTTGACAATTAGGACATTTGGCTACAAATCCCACAATATCCTTCTTCATACCATTCCACCAAGAGACTTCCCGTAGATCACGGTACATCTTGGTGGCTCCCGGATGAATCGAATATCTAAAACCATGAGCCTCTTCTAGAATTTTCTTTCTTAGCCCATCCACATCCAAAACACATAATCTACCTTTGGTATCTAAGTACCCCATCTCCCCCTTAGGAGAAAGCCTCAACGTATTTCCCAAGTACCGATTCTTTCAACTCCATCAATATAGGATCAATGTGTTGCTTAGATTTCACATCTACAACAAAATATGATTCGGAGCCCTTATGAACTTTGAAACCACCCTTGGGAGAATCTACTAGTTGGACACCTAATCGGGCCAACCTATGCACATCACAGACTAACTCTTTCTTTTCATCCTCTCTGTGGGTCACACTACCCATGGATAGTCCACTAAGGGGATCCGCCACAACATTAGCTTTGCCGGGACGGTAAAGGACACTCATGTCATAATCCTTTAAAATCTCTAACCACATTCTTTGTCGGAGATTCAAGTCCTTTTGGGTAAACACATATTGAAGACTTTTGTGATTAGTGAAAACATCTACATGGACCCCATACAAGTAATGTCTCCATATTTTTAAAGCAAATACCACCCCCACTAATTCAAGATCATGAGTCGGATAGTTCTTCTCATGTACCTTGAGTTGTCTTGAAGCATAGGAAACCACTTTACCATGTTGCATGAGTACACACCCCAACCCTACTCTCAAAACGTCACAATATACTACAAATCCATCGGTACCCTCCGGTAAGGTCAATACCGGAGCGGAAGTAAGTCTATCTTTCAACTCTTGGTAGCTTTTCTCACAAGCCTCCGACCACACAAACTTAGCTTTCTTTTGAGTCAAAGCCGTCAACGGAGAATCAATGGAGGAAAAACCCTCAAAAGATCTTCTATAATAACCGGCCAAACCCAAAAAGCTTCTAATATTGGTAGGAGTTAAAGTTCTAGGCCAACCCTTGACCGTATCCGTCTTTTTGGGATCTACCTCAATACCCTTGCTAGACACAACATGGCCAAGAAAAGCTACCGAGCTCAACCAAAACTCACATTTACTAAACTTTGCATATAATTGGTGGTCTTTAAGGACTTGTAGTACAATCTTCAACTGACTCATATGATCAACCTCACTCCTTGAATAGATCAAAATATCATCAATAAAGACAATTACGAACATATCAAGTTATTGTCTAAAAACCCTATTCATTAGATCCATGAATGCCGTCGGGGCATTAGTTAGACCAAAAGACATTATTAGGAATTCATAGTGACCATATCTTGTTCGGAAGGCTGTCTTGGGAATGTCAACCCCCCTAACCCTTAGTTAGTGATAGCTCGAACGTAGATCAATCTTTGAAAAGTAACTAGCCCATTGGAGTTGGTAAGACAAATCGTCAATTCTAGGAAGGGGATACTTATTCTTTATAGTCACCTTGTTCAATTGGCGGCAGTCAATACACATTCTAAGGGACCAATCCTTTTTTCTCACAAACAATGTCGGAGCACCCCAAAGAGAGATACTCGGTTGAATAAAACCCTTGTCTAGTAAATCCTTTAGTTGTTCCTTTAACTCTTTCAATTTGGCCGGAGCCATTTTATATGGAGGGATGGATATGGGTTATGTTTCCGGAAAAAGATCAATGTCAAAATCTATTTCCCGTTCAGGAGGAATGCCGGGCAAGTATCAGAAAGATTCCGGAAACTCACTCACCGTGGGGACCGACTATAAAGAAGGGACGTTGGACTCAACATCCATCACCCTAACAATACAATAAATGCACCCCTTGGAGATCATTTTCCTAGCTTTGAGACAAGAAACAAATTGACCTCTAGGAATAGAATTCTCCCCTTTCCACTCTAAAATTGGCACTTTTGGAAATTGAAATTTGACCACCTGGGTCCTACAATCTATTGAAGCATAACATGCATACAACCAATCCATGCCCAAAATTACATCAAAATCAAGCATGTCTAACTCTACCAAATCCACCAAGTTAACTTTGTGAGACAAAGAAATAGGACAACTTCTATAGACTCTTTTTTCCACTACCGAGTCAACAATCGGGGTGGAAACCGAAAAAGGCTCTACTAATATTTTGGGGAGTATATTTCAAACTTTATAACCACAAGAGATGTAACAAAGGACAAAGTGGCACTGGGATCTAATAAAGCATAAATATCAATAGAAAAGACTTGCAACATACCGGTCACCACATCCGGGGAGCTATCTTGGTCACCTCTTGATTGAAGAGCATACAAAAGGCTTTCCTTTTGAGCATTGGAGTTGGACCTGCTTGGAGGAGTTTGTTTGCCTTCTCTCCCCTTGTCCATTAGTGTCGGACAATCTCTCACCTTATGGCCACTCTTGCCACACCCATCCGAGCCAACTAAAAATTTGCCTTCATGCTTCCGACTACATTTTACACAATTAGGCCTAGCAACATAAGAACCACCACTATTACCTCCTTGAGGTTTAGGGTTGGAGACCCTATCCTTGTCAACCCTTGGAGTACTAGAGGAGCCTTGATTGGAGAACCTTTTCTTGAACCTTGGCCGACCTTTCCCATCGGACTTAGTACTGGAAAAATTACCTTCATTGGTTCTAGCCCTCTTTACTTCTCTATTCATCTTCTTGAGTTTTGTCTCCTCAATTTGTTGAGCATATACCATGAGCCTTGAAATATCCATGTCATGATGGAGCATTGCCGTACGACATTCTGTTTCAACCAAACCGAACACTCCCATCACAAACTTATTCATTCTAGCCCTCGAGTTTCCCACCAAGGTTGGAGCATATTTGGATAATTGGACGACCTTGAGAGAATACTCTTTCACACTCATATCCCGTTGTTGAAGGTTCATAAATTCTATCAACTTTTGTTCCCTCAACTCTAGGAGGAAAAACCTATCAAGGAATGCTTCTTTGAACACCTCTCATCCTTCCATTGTTCATACCAAATTTGAGCTACATCTTTTAGTTAGTAGGTGGCTAGCTACGCCTTCTCCTCCGAAGACACCTTCATAGCACCAAGTATCTTGCTAACTTCATCAACAAAACATTGGGGATCTTCTTCCATATTGGAACCAAGAAACTCGAGGGGGTTCATCCTAAAAAAATTCCTCAATCTCGAAGACATAGAACTCACATTAGGATTCACACGAGGTTCAACATCCCTAGTGTCTTGAGCCGTCATAGCTTGGGCTTAAGTTGTTACGGCTTGAGCTTGGGACGTCATGACTTGAGTTTGGGCTGTCATGGCTTGATTTATCATTTGCATAGTAGCTCTAAATTCTTCTTGAGTCATATTTTTGGTTACCGTATCAACCAGAGCTTTCTCATCTTGAGGAGCTTGGTTACCTTGAGGAACTCCTTGATTAACATTCTCCTCTTCCACCCTTCTTATGTTTGCCCTTCATGTATTCATTTCCTGAAGACACATGAGAAGGATTAGAAGGAAGACTTTATAGAATTAAACTCTATGGCACGACTTAAGAATAATGAAGGAAATGTAAGTTCCTAACATCTTATGGCCTCTCACTCATAAATGTGGCGCGCTTCACACTATGAAAAAGACTCTACTAGACGTGGCTTATGAGACATCATCCTAGAATCATTCTAAACATTTTTCTCTAATTACCATGTTTGTCACGACCCAAGGGTACCCCCTAGACATAACATGGCACATGGAATCCTGAAAGAGACCCAAGTTAGCCACTTAGCTTATCATCATCACATAAGTATAGAATAATAAAGAATAAAACACAATTTCAAGTCTTTAAGAAAAAATTCATAGAAGTAAATCGGAAGTCTAGACATATTCTCATTAAGCCATTTACTACAATCGGAGTTTCAAAATAATAGGGTCACAACCCTTACAATAGAGAATATGAAAATGTCTGGTACAACTAAAGAAATGAAACAACAATAAAGCTCTTGACCTTGGATCCATGAGGACATACCACAAGCTTGAAGAGTAGTCAACCCAAGCTTGAACTAGAAGGAATCTGTAACAACCCGGAAAAAATTCATAGGTTGAACTAGAGCCTAAACGTAAGGTCAACACCTATAAAATAATTTCCCCTAGGTTAGTAGACCATCTAAGCATGTTATGGGGGGTTTAGGAATCAAGTCCTAAGGGAGGAGTGCCAAGTAAAAGGAGTAAGCCAAGGCCAAAGGTCAAGGCTGCCCAAATTTAGAGCTACTGCCTCAAAATCCATGGCCATCACCACGACTCATGGTCATAACCACAGCCAGTGCGAGGTTTCATGGAGATGCCTTGGCCAAAGGAGGGGAGCCTCCAAGTGTCCTATACATTGCCCCAACCTTCATGAGAGGGACCACGAGTCGTGGTCCACTTCACGACTAGTGCAGGTGGGCGTGAGACCCCCTTAGTTTTTAAGGAGTTGGAGCATTTTAGAAGAGTTACTGCCTAAGGCACCACGGGAACCTTGACGGGCTGTGGTGCACTTGATGAGGGGGAGGGTGGCTCATGAACATGCTCGTAAACATGCCTTGGCATTTGGAGGCAAGGTATTGAGGACCTGTCAATGGCCTCAAGACCACGACCTTCACCATGAATCGTGGTCATCACCACGGACCGTGGGAGGTCTCATGGTCATGCCTTGGCCTTATTTGAGGTTGGCACATTTGAGGAGGCTATTTCCTCAACTCCACGGGCAGGACCACGGTCCGTGGTCATCACCATGGCTTGTGGAGTGGGTCGTGAGATCTGGGCGGGGACATCAAATGAGGGACTTTTATGTCAATTCCTTTTTAGTCCAATTAAGTGGGGGTGTTTGGGTACTTTTAGGGGTATTATATCTATTGTTTTAAGTCAAATTTCACAAGACTTGGTCATAATATACAAACACCCAATTGAAATAAAAAAACCTCCCACTTCTCTCTAAAATTCTCTCTCTAGACTCAAGAAGAAGAAGAAGACATTGGAGCTAGGATTGCTAGAGTTTGAAGGTTCTTCCCAAAATTTCTTGGAATTTCTTAGTTGAGGTATGGTTGATTTTCTTCCTTGGGTAGCTTTCACCCAAGGAGCCCCTTCAAATATATTTTCAAGATATCAAATCCCCAAATTTCTTGGGTTTTCATTCTATAACATGGGTGTTTTTTCCAAAACGTTTTCATTGCTTAATTATGATTGTTTATGGTTTTTTATGACGTATTATGAATATATTGATGTAGAATTGATGTTTATAATGATAATTCCTATATACCCATGTGTTCCCCATGTTGGTAGATCTTGAATTGATATTGTAGGTTGAATGATATTGTGAATGTGTCAATTGAATACGTTTATGTTGATTAAGCAATTGAATCATGAATTCCTTCTATTTTATGTAAGTAATTGTATAGATTTGTTTGGATTGTGATTCCAAGACCCTTGAAGGGCAAAGGTACGAAGGTTATGTCTCTTTATGGGAATTGTGTTTGACAACTTGAATTGCTTAGATAGTAGAGATTCTATATCTATTGTGTAGAGGTGGTATTGATGTAAGGTCCTCTTTCCCTATACCCTATACACTTGATTATGTATGTATGTATGTATGTATGTATGTATGTTTATAGTAAGCTTATTGTGCAATTGAAAGGACATTCTCATAATCACAATACGATTATAATGTGAATGGTTTACTCATATGCTAATGTTTCTAATGTGAAAAGAGCATTCTCAATTAAGGAACCTATGAGCTATTATGATGATATGTTGGCATGAGTGCCTAATGAATGTTGATATGAACTTAAGTAAAGGCTAATTATGACTCTAAAATGGAATAATGTGTAGCACCGAGAGGACATGAAAGTGAGATGGGGGCTTATACGTTTAGCAAGTCCGGCCTCCCAATGCATGATATCTCATGAGATGGAAACCTTCTACGTTTAGCAAGTTCGGGTTTCTAGTAGCAATCTCCTTGTCCCATAACTATGTGCGCACATAGGTCTTAGATAGTGGATCCACGTAGAAGCTATTATGTTAGTTCTACCTTAGGCAAGTAGAACACCTATTTTTGGTGTGGAGGTAGAACATCGGATTCCATGTAGCTCACATGGTCTATGTCAGTTATTGGAAGTCTTCCCTATATAATATGGGCATGAACTATAGTAAGGACATGGACTCTAACTAGGACTTCTTAAGGGGTACTACTTAGTGTTAGTGGGGGTATGGGACTTCGCTTATACATTGAACAAGTAGACTCTAAGAGGGGTTGTGGTTAGGTCCTCTTATGGTATGATGTTATGATGACTTATGAACTATGTATGAAAAAGGTATGTATGAATGTTATGGAATATGAATGTCTTCACTCTTATGTATGTTGACTATGACTATGATAAGATATGTATGTTGTTGGTGACCTAACTGGGATACTTAGCATTTGGTAGGGTTATGGGACTTTACCTTTGCATTGCACAAGTGTGGCTTTGGGTTGCTTATGTGTTGGGTTGGTTTATGTTACTTCATAAATGTGCATAATGGTTTCTAAACTTGATAAAGGCATGTTTTCAACTAAATGTCCCTTTTTATGCATATTTTAAGGATTTTATGCATGGAATCCATACTTAGTACAATTAATTGTGCTAACCCATATTTTCTACTTTACTATGAGTGTAGGTTCCGGTCGTTGATACTTACTACTTCCTTGAAGGTGAAACTTGGGTCGACTATTCCCCCGGCTTGGTGAGTCCTCAAGTTCGAGGACTAGTTACCTTTGATTCTAGTTTCTAGTTTCTCCTATGTTCTAGACTATATTGTATTTCCTATTTTGGAGACTTATTGATGTAAAGGGCTTTGACCTTATTTGTACTCTTATGTTAGATGGTGATTGAGACAAGTCTAGTTCCTACTTTACTTATATGAAGAAGTTGACTTCTATTGTAAAAGTTTTTTATTTTTTTGTATTTTTCTATGTCTTTTTGTGATGATGAATGCTAAGGTCTTGTATGTAGCCCCTTCGGGGACAATTACGTCGTGTCACGCCTAGGGGGTACTCTTGAGTCATGACAAACTTGTTATCAGAGCTTAAGGTTTAGAAAGATTCTAGGGTGATGTCTCATGAACAACATCTAGTAGAGTCTTGTTTATAAGTGTGAAGTGCGCCACACTTATGAATGAGAGGCTATAAGATGCTTAGGAACTTTTCACTTCTTTGATTATTCATTAGTCGTGCCTTGGAGTTTTTACTCTATGAAGTCCTTTTCCTAACCTTTTTCTTGTGCATATAGGAATATGAATATAAGAAGAACGGCTGCAAGAAGAGTGGAATAAGAGATTGCTAATGATGAGGGAGTTCCTCACCAAGGTCCACGAGGGGCTCAAGTTCATCAAGCTCCTAATGAGGAGGGAGCTATGACCAATTTGGAGATAAGAACGTCTCTTCAAACCTTAACTCATGCTCTAACGGCTCAAGTCACTAGAGATGCTAGTGTCCAAGTGAATACCAATGGAAGTACTACCGCCTCAAGGATTAGGGATTTCACAAGAACAATCCCCCTACATTCTATGGCTCCAAAGTGGATGAAGACCCATAAGGGTTTATTGAGGAGGTATTTAAGGTTCTTGAAGCAATGGGAGTGTCTCCAAGAGAGAAGGCGGAACTATCTACCTACCAACTCAAGGACGTGGCTTAAGTGTTGCATGAGCAATGGATGGAAGAGAGGTCCATTAGTGTAGGCCCGATTGATTAGGGAGCGTTCAAGGCAGCCTTCCTTGATAGGTTTTTCCCCCTAGAGTTAAGGGAGAGGAAGATGCAAGAATTCATCAACCTCTGCCAAGGAGGTATGAGTGTGAAGGAATATAGCCTTAAGTTCACACAATTGTCTAAATATGCCCCAACCTTGGTGGTGGGCTCTAGGGCAAAAATGAACAAATTTGGTATGGGGATATCCGATCTTTTAGTGAATGAATGTAGGTCGGTGATGCTTATTCCAACTATGAAAATCTCACGTCTTATGGTTCATGCCGAACAAATCGAGGAACAAAACCTCAAGCAAATGGGTAGAGAAGTCAAGAGGGCAAGAGTTGATGAAGGTAATTCGTCTAAGGGTAGATTTGAGGTTCAAGGCAAATCAAGGTTTAAGAAGAAGTTTTCTAATCAAGGCACTTCTAGCATACCTAAGGTCACCAAAGAGAGGGTTCCTACTCCAAATCCACATGGTGGTAGTGGAGGTGGTTCTTATGTTGATAGACCTACTTGTGCAAAATGTGGCACGAGGCATGATGGCAAGTTCCTTGTTGGCACAGATGGGTATTTTAGTTGTGGTAAGAGTGGCCACATGATGAGGGATTTTCCTATGCTAAAGGTTCAAGGGAGAGAGGACAAGTAAGTCCCTCCAAGTGGCTCAAATTCCGATGCTCCCAAGAAGAATCGCTTCTATGCTCTCCAATCTAGAAGTGAGCAAGTGGGGTCTCTGGATGTTGTCATCGGTATGTTACAAGTATTTTCCATTAATGTTTATGCATTATTAGACCCCGGTGCCACTTTATCTTTTGTTACCCCATTAGTGGCTATGAAATTTGATGTACTCCCCGTAGAGTTAGAGGAACCTTTTTCGGTTTCTACCCCATAGGTGACTCAATTGTTGCTAGAAAGGTTTATAAGGATTGTCCTATTTCCTTGTCTAATAGAGTCACTTTGGTTGATTTGGTAGAATTAGATATGTTGGAATTTGATGTCATATTGGGGATGGATTGGTTGCATGCTTGTTTTGCTTCATTTGATTGTAGAACAAGGGTAGTAAAGTTTCAATTTCCAAATGAGCCCGTTTTAGAATGGAAGGGGGCCAACTTTATTCCTAGAGGTCATTTTATCTCAAATCTAAACACTCGAAAAATGATTTCTAAAGGGTGTATCTATCATATTGTGAGAGTTAAGAACCTTGAGTCCAAGACTCCTCCTTTAGATTTGATCCTGGTGCTTATCGTGATCAACGACACAACTTCCAATGCAAGTGTCTATGATCGTGCAATAGTATAATAACCCACCAAATGGGGTCGAGTCCAAAGGGAGTGGTTTCGAAAATAGTAGTTAGGCTAGAATTTTGTTCTAGTTAGTTGTAGTTTGAGAAATTATCGAATTAAAACAAAGAAAACTCAAGTGGGTGACACAAAAGTGTCAAATATCGAAGGGCGTTTTGTCACAAGTATGGCTAAAACAACAAAAATAAAGAGAAAATTAAAGTATGGAGATAACTTCTTGGGGTTTGACTGCAATATATATTGATATAAATCATTGGGTACGTGCTTTCGGCAGGAAATTAATATTGACTAGGCTAAGCTTTATATGGAAATAAGTTCCCTCTCGGGCAACTTACCCCGTTTCAAATGGGCTACTCTCGGACACTCATTTGCCGCATGAAGGCCAGCCTACGCCTTACCCCACTCACTCTCTTGAGCTGAGTGTTAGGATATGGGACTAGGGCTGACCTTCTTGGGCTGAACCTCATGTCGACCCACTCCTTAGGCCATCAGTCTAGCGGTCTTGGTTTCGCGACCTCTCTCTTGAGCAAGCCGAAAACACATGGGTGGTTTTGTACTTGCAACTACAAACCTATTAAAATAAACCACAACCACTAGGTGAAATCACCATTCAAATGCATCTAACCTATCAGCATGCAAAACCCAACAATAATATCAACACATATTTGCTAAATCACACCCCAAAAATGGAGTTTTCAGCCACACATCGAGAAATAAGAAATTATACCTAAAATGATAAAGAAATCAAATAGGTATATGAAATTAGACCTTGATTTAAGCAAAGTAAGAAGAATGGAGAAGACCCACTTCCAATTTGGGGAAGATGAACTCCTTCTCTCTTCAAGTCTCCCCAAAAACCCTCTCCAAACTTGAGAGAAAATAAGAAAGCTAAAGTGAAAATTACAATTATGTTTTTTTACTCTAATGTTCGGATCCTAAAAACTAGTATAGAGCTAGTATTTATAGATTCAAAAAATAGTGTTGTGGCAGATCGTTCGACGAGGTTAATCGTAATCGCCGAATGACTCGGCGATTCACCCTTCTTCTGGTTCATCGCCTTTTGTGCTTTGCCTTCAGCTTCTCTACGTTTTGGATCATTGGGTGGTATATTTATTCTTCACAATGCTATCCGGTGACATGCTAACTTCTCCTTTCATTGCCTTTCGATCCACTTCCTTCAAGGCTTCGTGTACTGGAACAAAGGGCGGAGTGTGTCCCTTTGGCGATTCGCCAAATATGCTTGGCGATACTCAAGCTTCAGTTTCTTTGTTCTTTTCAGCCTTTTTGTTCCTTTTTGCGCCTAAGTGTCCATCCTTCCACTAAAGTTTCAAATACCTGAAACTTAAGTGTTTTCATCATATAATGAGATAAAATAAGCATTTGAGGACACTATTTCTATTAAAATAAAGCCCTAAATGAGTCCAATTTGTGGACTCATCAACACCCCAAACTTAAACTTTTGCTTGTCCTCAAGTAAAACTCAAGTTCAGCAGTTCAAATAGGATGTCTAAAATAGTGATACACAAGACTCAATTATGAATGTACACAACAAGACTTCAAACTACTTATGCGAAGATTCAATTGTGTACTCAAAGATTCAAGTTGTGACACACCATTACCAATGATTCTCATGCTCGCAATACTTGCTACTAATGCAAGTTCAAGCTCAACAAAAGTATCTAAATAGTCTCACACAAAGAATGATTCCATATTCATAGATAGAAGTTAATCAATTTAAGATCAGGAATCAGATGCCATGCTCACACTCAAAAAGAGGAACACAATGCATGTTTTCACCCATAGATTTGCCCTTATTTTCCGATTGACCTTTGGTTCATCTCACTCAAGATCAAAAAGGTCTTTCCAAGGCTTGTAATGGGGCTGAGTGCAAAGGTATGGTCATTTTAGGCTCAGTGACTTTTTGTTCATGAGATGTGGTTTTCTGAAGACATCCCCTTCTTTTCCTTTATCAATTTTTCTTCAAGTGCTTATATGTCATCTTTTTATTCACTCTCCATAGATTGCTTGGAAACCCGATTTGTTTTTGCACTTCAATTCCACAACTCTTTCTTTTTCATTCTTTTCTTTTCTTTTTCTTTTCCTTCTTTTTTTTTATGTATGGAGGGTTTCCATTTTTCCGCAACAGCATGGGTTAATGGAGACTTTTCTTGCACATCTTGATTTCTCCTTTTCCTTTTTCACCACACCCCCAACTTAGGCTTTCAGCCTAAGCTGGCTATTCACTAAACCACAAATCAATAGGATTATATGTAATGGATCATGTAAGGTCTAGGGTTCATCAAGGTTCTTTCAAAGAAAGGTAAGGCTCAAAGGGTGTTCAAGAGGGTTCACACGCTCACGGGTAGGCAACAAAAGAGGTATATTTCAAATTGGCTCACACTCTTCAAAAGTTGCCTAAGATCATCTCAAGAGCACACCTTACAAAATCAATCAGACTAACGGGGAAAATTCTAGATTTATTCATGTAAGGTTCAAAGTAAGCTCATCACACAAGGCATCGACACTTAAGTCAAACAAAACTACACACTTTCGCTAGTGTGCAACAGTCATTACAAGAGAATCAGTTTGAGAAATGGCTAATCACAACGAGATGCAAAAAGTTCACATATTATCTATGCAACTTCATTTGTTCTCGTCGTAGCCGCACATTCATGTTTGTTCGATTGAGAGCACTATTCAAGTCATCGGTATTGATCGAAATCGAGACTTGAATTTGTACAAGAGCAGCCACTTTCAACACAAGAGGTGGCAAAAATTTTCATTTAATTATTGGAACGGTCAAAATTATTTTTCAATTAAACCCAAAAGAGAGCCATAAGCTCAAACAATCACAAAGTAGTTTTAAAAACACAATTAAAAATAGACAACCCAAATATATACAGAAAACATCATTCAAAACAAGCAAACAAGGTGAGCCTCACCCCACCACAAAAGAAATGTGTTTTTCCTCAAATGCGAGTAATAGTATCTAAAAATAAAATCAAAGCAAGACAAGGAGAGAGGTAAAGAGAAATCCTATCTATGCGGCCTCTCTTCCTGTCGGGGCATCAGAACTCTGAGTTGCAGTCTGTCATTAGGCATCAGTGTTCAGAGTAGTCATATCAAGAGTAGCAGTGCCAGGTCCTATAAGGGCTGTTGTAGACATCTCAGCATGCGATGCCTGGATCACCGGGTGCACGACTGTCCTTACCAAATCTGACAGGTTCCCAAAGATGTTCTGCTCCTCCTGTGCTGCTGTCAGCTTCTCATCAGTCTCAGCATCTTTATCTGTAGTTGCTGCCTCTCCAGGTGCATCTCAGTCCTCAGTGGTTCTCATCAAGTCATTCAAGTTAACAGATTTCAGATAGTCTATGTCCCTCCGCAGACCCGCAACATCGGCTTATAAAGCCAGTACCTCATATGACCTCCCCTGTCTGCGCTCACATGTTGTAACCCTCAAGGTCAAAGCATCAACAGAGGTCTGGATGGGGGCAAGTGCAGTGGCTATAGCTCTCTCAATCATCCCTGGGACTGACTTCTCCAATCTGGATGCCCATGCCTCAGCTGATTGGGTAAGACGCCCCATCCTCAGGATCATACCTTGAGTGAACTTGATCGGCTGGCCAGAAGAAGATGCACCCGAATCTTGTGAAGAGGAGGAAGGAGCTTATCTTCTATGATGGTCCAGACCCCATCACCCTTTAACATGTTAAGCATCCTAGGTTGAGGCGTGACAGGAGGTGTAGGAGCCACTGAAGGTGCCTGTGTTGGCTCTGGATTTGGCTCAGGGGGAGTTGTGGCTGAGGTAACCCTGGTGGAGGTGGCAGCATCTGATGAAACTCTAGTGGGAGAGGATTGATGAAGATTTCTAAGTCCGCTCTGTTGTTAAATCAATGGTTGGTGATCTTTAAGCTAATCCCAATCAGTGTTGGCCTCAACAACTACTCCTTTATTTGCTATGTTTTTCTTTTTTTTGCCTTTACCGTGTTGGAGATCTTCCCCTTCTCTCTTTGGAGGATTTTAGCTTCCTTCATTAATACGAATGCCTGGTTCTGCTTTCTTCTGGAGTTGCGTGTTAGAGCTGGTGTGTACCAAACCTGCAATAAAAGGCAATCAAATTTAAACACAGAAAATTGTTGCAGACAGGTTCTCCGTTCCACTCGACGATTCGCCAAACCTCTTTGGCAATCAAGGTCGAGCTCGCCGAGTGGCTTATCTTGCAACCAGGGAAAATTAGTGATGGAAAAGTCTACTCGGTGAGTCGCTGCCTTCTTACGGCGATGACAAAGTTGTCCGCCGAAAGATACAGTGAATGAGGGAAAAGAGGCATGCAAAGGGCGATCCAAAGTCATATCGGTAAATCGCCGACTACTTTTGGCGATCAGGAATGTGTTTGCCGAAAGTTACAGATCTTATAGCATGAAGGACATGAATTAAGGGCGGTCTATAACCAGTAGGCGAACCACCCAGTCGTTCGGTGAGCTCAACCCAGCTCACCGAATGACACAACATGCTCATTTTTCAACCCAACTCTCAAAACCAACCTTACGATCTTCAAAAGCAAAAAGAAAGCATGCACACATGAAATTCACCTAAAACCCATACTTCCCATCACCCCGAAGCACTCAAAATTCTTTCGGTTTTGCCAAATTTGGCCATTTAACTACGATTACCCTTAAGAATGTTGTCACCCATTCCTTCATCGAGCAATTTTTGTTATTTAGTGAAAATCTGGGCTACTTAGATTTCACCCAATCAACCTAACAACTAATATGCAACACCCAATGCAAGATCAATCAATTCAAAGCGCAAACACTAAGGCATTCAACCATTTAAGCATTTTAGGCAAAATTTACGAATTTAAAATAGCATCATAGCAACCTATTTCCATCAGAGGGGCCCAGCATACGTCATCCTGATACTATAATTGCAAATGAGTACAAATTTAAAAAAAAAATAATTTCGGGGTTTTAGAGACTAACCTTTAATGCCAATTAAATAGCTTTTTCTAATGCTAAGCAAAAAACAAATCCAACCCCAAGCACTAATCACCGACTAAAATACTAATTTAAGGCAAAAATCTAGAAAATAATAACTTTGGTGTGATTTTGGAGAGTTTGAAACGAGGGAAACTGAGAGATTCAAAAATTTTGACCTTTGGCGTTTATATAACCGTTCAGTTCTTGTCCATTCGGCAACGTTAGTCACACTCGCCGAACTACTCGGCGAAGCACTGAGCGGTCTTTTATCCCGCCCTTTCTTCAAAGTCTTCAATTTTCTGGAGGTGAAATTGGCGATCTGCATTGAGATCGACGAACAGGTTGGTGATGCGCCGAGCTGCTTTTCGAGTTCTCCCAGTTTTACAGGCTCTACAATGCACTAGCATTGAGCCCAATGGCGGATTCAGCCGAGCTCGCCGACCTATTAGGCGAATCGCTGAATGGACCTATTACTCGCCAACTTGATATTTTCCACACTTATCTCATTTCTAACATGCCACATTAACACACCATTATTTATAAAAGTAAAATCCTACATTTACAACCTTGGGTTGCCTCCCAAGAAGCGCCTTATTTAACATCTTGGCTCGATGTAGGTCCTGCCTCACTCTCTGTTATTGGAGCTAGGACTAGTGTCTCTAGGTAACCCCAATATATCGTTTGGATGGAGTTGAGGCATTGCAAACATCAGGAGTGATCTGATGTGCTGGATTGATCTAGAATGAGATCCAATCAATTGATTTAATGCTTCAACATTCTCTCTCATTTCGTCCAACACTCGATCTTGATCGGTAATCTTTTGGAGAATGATTTGAAGTGTGTCCTGTCCTCAACACGACTTTTCTCATCTTCTCTAGACTTCTTCCGTGCATGAGAAGGTATGTACCTCCCTTGGCATTTGCACTGGTTTTACACCTTAGATATTTTGGTGGTCAAGTCATTTAGTTGAGATACCAGTGCAGCTATCTTGAAGTCACCCTCGACTTCTGGATTTGCCTCAACTTGCTTGCCACCCACTCCCTCTATCATGCTCAGAGGATCTGCATACACAAACAATAAACAAAGAAAAACAAAACAAAAAGTAAAATTAGTAAAAATTACACTAAAAAGAGCAAAACCTCTAGGAGAAATACATCTTCACGTAACACCACTCACCGGCAACAACGCCATTTTGATGCTTATCATGATGAACGATATAACTTCCTATACAAGTGTCTACGATCGTGCAATAGTATTATAACCCAACAAAGGGTTGGAGTCGAGTCCCAGGGGAGTGGTTTCAAAAATAGTAGTTAGGTTAGAATTTTGTTCTAGTTAGCTGTAGTTTGAGAAATTATCGAATAAAAGCAAATTAAATTCAACTGGGTGACAAAAAGTGTCAAATATCAAAGGGGGTTTTGTCACAAGTATGGCTAAAACAACAAAAATAAAGAGAAAATTCAAGTATGGGGAGAAGTTCTTGGGGTGTGAGCGCAATATATATTGATATAAATTGTTAGGTAAATTCTTTCGATAGGAAATTTGCAAGATAGTAGTGACTAGGCTAAGCTTTATATGGAAATAAGTTCCCTCTCGGGAAACTTACTCTGTTTCAAATGGGCTACTCTCGGACACTCATTTGCCACATGAAGGCCAGCCTACGCCTTACCCCACTCACTCTCTTGAGCTGAGTGTTAGGATATGGGACTAGGGCTGACCTTCTTGGGCTGAACCTCATGTCGACCCACTCCTTAGGCCATCAGTCCAGCGGTCTTGGTTTCGCGACCTCTCTCTTGAGCAAGCCGAAAACACATGGGTGGTTTTGTACTTGCAACTACAAACCTATTAAAATAAACCACAACCACTAGGTGAAATCACCATTAAAATGCATCTAACCTATCAGCAAGCAAAACC
>JAJONQ010000438.1:0-66634 GCA_036250385.1 Solanum microdontum
AGGAGGACCCTGTACTGGTGGCACTGGAGCCACAATCGGTGCCAAAGTTGGCACTGTATCAGTTGCAGTAGGGGTGGCCTCTAAGACCATGGATGAATCTGGAAGAGATCTAGCACAAATTTCTACCCTCCAGGACTGTAGAGGCTAGTCGTCATCCGACTAAGAAAATGAAGCTTGGGAGTCAAAAGACTCTCCCTCGCTGCCGGTGTTGTGCTCCGAAACCTCAAATATGAGGTTTTCCCCCTTTCCCTTGCCTCCCTTGGGTGGTGCTGTCTTTCCCTTTTTAGGGGATTGGCTCTCCCTTCATTAATCACTATGCCCCGTGCTCTTTTACGGGGAGGCATGTCCAAGTTGGTTTTAGCCATATCTACAAACACTTCGTATAAAGTTAGAAACATTTCAATAAAAATCACAGAAATCATATTGCAGACAGACTCGCCGAACAGATCGGCGAGTCACCGAATCATTTTGGCAAGCCAGATCGGGATCGCCGAAATGATTTACTCAAAACATTTTGCATGTTAGTGATGGGAAGGGCCTTTCGGTGAATCACCGACCCCATTCGGTGAGCACAAACAAGTCCACCAATACTAACAGTGTAATTTAAGGGTTAGGGGCACAAAAAGGATGATCAAAGAAGACTTTTGGTTAGTCACCGAGTGCACTCGACGAACTCAAGCTTTTCGCTGAATGTTACAGAACCAAAAGCATCAAAAACCGTGAAATTAAGAGCAATCAAGAGTGATTCAGTTAACCGCCAAGTGATTCAACGTGCTCAACTCAGCTTGCCAAACTGCCCAATGTGCCTACTTTTTACCCAAACTTCCAAAATCAACCACGCATCCCCTGATAACAAAATCAAAACATACACTAACTCAATTAGACTCAAACCCAAAAGAACCATGCCCTCGAGGTACTCCGACTTCTCCTAGTTTGGCCAAAATTGCCCTTTTGACGATTTATGCGCTTAAGAATGTCGTCAAACAGTCCATTATTGGGAAAAATGCATCATTTAGCACAATTACGGGTTACTCAGACTTCACCAGATGAGACCCAACAACAACTTCGCACAACCCCACAATATTTTGATCAATTTTAAGCATGAAACTTGGGAAAATAACAATTAGGCATTTTAGGCATGATAATGAAATTAAAATAGGCAAACAAGCACACAAATATGGATTCAGAGAGGCCCACAACACATCACTAAGAACAAAACAATTGCAAATGAGTTCAACCGCTTATTATGTGTTTTGGGGTTCAAAAAACCAACCTTTCATGCCGAATATAAAATTTAAAATGCTAGGCGACAAAGATTTCCAACTTCAAACCCAAGATCGACGACTATGAAGCAGTAATAATGCAAAAATATTGGAAATATAGCGTGACTCTGATTTTGGGAAGATAAAAAGTGAGGGAATGTGAAGGAGTTTGAAATCTTAAACCATTGGCCTTCATAAACCGTCCAGTTCTCGCCTTTTCGGTGACATTAAATTTTCTCGCCGAACAACTCCGTGACACGTCGAGTGGTTACTTACTTCACCAAGTTTTACAGGACCCCCAGTTAATGAGGGGGTCGAAACGGCGGACAAATTTAGGGTCACCAACCTATTCGTTGACTCATCGACTCGTCCATGGGAACGCCGAGTTTTACACACTCCACCCTGATAATTTCTTAAGTCCAACGGTGGTCCAGGATGGGATCATCGACCTCTTTGGCGATTTGCCGACTGGACATTTTGCTCGCCAACCTACACTTTTCCTCACATTCCACACTTTAACCTAAAGAAATCAACACACAATTATTTCAAAAAAAAAGAAGAAAGAAAACAAAAAGTTGGGTTGCCTCCCAAGCAGAGCCTTAGTTAACGTCGTGGCACGATGCAAGTCCTCAGTCTAACCTCATTGTTGGGGTTAGCCATAGTAACACTAGGCAACCCCTCTTGTTGTCTCAAGTTTAAATGAGAAGAAATTTGACCTATTTGGGTCTCCAACTGCTTGAAAGAGATGGATTGAGAGGTCACCATCTGGCTAAGGTTCGATACATCTTCATTCATTTCTTTCAATATTTTTTCAGACCATTCAACCTCGTGAGAATACGAGAGAGCATATCCTCAGAAAGTCTACCCTCATATTCTTTGGGCTTTTGACGAGGGGAGGAACATTCCTATCCTTCTCCCTATTTCTTTCCTTCCAAGTGGGATTATGATCCCTCCACTCTCTATCATGGTCTCTCCATCCTTCATCCATGTTCTAACCTTGGTTACCACCCTGCCTTGGGGATTTTGCAATATAATGACCTACTTGGTTTGCTAGGAAGTTCACCTATTCGTTGTACAACTCTTCGAACTTGGCCTCGGTGGGGTTTACACACCCAACACCCACATCATTGACACTTCTAGCACCAATTCCCATGACATTTTTGGAAAAAAATGTCAAGTTGGGTCATGATCTTTGCCATGTTTAGGTCCCTCTCTTGATCTTACTCAAGCTGGTCCTTTTTCAATTTAAAAGTGAGAGATGAGATCTGATCTTCGCGAGTGTACCATGCCTAGTTAATTTTAGTCATTTTATCCAAGAGTTGGGCTGCTATAATGTAAGACTATTGCATCAAACCTCCCGGAGAAAGATGATCAGCTACTACCTTGTTCACATAATCAAGGCTTCCGTCAAAGTATTGCAGCAAAACATTGCATGGCAAAACATTGGGTTGGGCATTGCAACACCAACTTCTTGAATCTCAGCCAAGTCTCATGAATTGTCTTACCCTCGAAACGGTTGAAGCTCTGGATGATATACCTAAGTGTCATCATCTTCGAAGGAGGGAAATCGCACTTGAAATGCGGTGACAAGCTCTTCCCACGAAGTGATGGAGTCTCTTGGCAATTCAACCAATCACTTACATGCTTCTCCCATTAAGGAAAATGGGAAAAACCTCAACCAGACCGACTCTTGAGATATGTTATTGAAGGAGAACGGCCCACATACATCAACAAAGTTTCTTATATACTCATGGGGATCCTCATAAGCCAACCTACCAAACAATCCTTTCAATTGCAAGAGCTGCAACATGGTGCTTGCAATTTGGAACACAACATTCCCTTCAGCCGGAGGTAAGTGAATCGCACCAACACCACCCATCTTATTTGGGTCATTGACATTCGGCTCATTGACATCATTGAGATTGATCTCATCTTGGTGGACCTCTTGGCTACCATTGTGTCACGACCCGAGAGCACCCCCTAGTCATAACACGGCGAACTTGACCCCGAAGGGGTCTTATACAAGCCCTTAGCATATCATGAACATTAAAGCATATGAAAATAGCGGAAAATTTAAAACATTTCTTTATAATCGAAGACTTTATAAAATAATAGAAACTATGACACTATGACTCAAACCATCTATAACATTAGACTTCAATCTCTTTTGATACAAACCTAGGGACACAACCCTTACATAAATCTAAAAACATAAAGTAAAGACATAAGTGGACAAGGTGGGTTTGTTCTCAAAACTATGAGGACTCCCCAAGTCTTCATTCCCAAGCTCCTTAGAAACCTATCTTCCATGTACAAGACACCACATCTCCAAACCCCACACTTTATAGAAAATGTAGAAGAAGGGGTTAGCACAGAAAGTCCTAAGTATGGAAGCCATGCATAAAAACCATTAAAACATGCTTAAAAGGAACATTTAGTTGAAACCATGCTTTATGCACTTCTGAACATCATCTGAAAAGAGTTGAAGAATCATAAGTCATAAACAACCTACATATAGATCACCAAAGCACAAAGGGTAATAAACATCACCATAGGCATAGTCTCTAATCATAGTCATAGTGCACATATCATCTATTACAAGACACACCACTCATGCATAGTCAATATCAAGCCAATAACATCATAATATAACACACAACATAAGTAACCCTAAGTTCTACTTGTGCAATGCATAGATAAGGTCCATAGTCCTATCTACACTAAGTATCACCTTTAGTCCACCATGATCATACTTAACATAAGCCAATATCATATCCATACTAATTTCATAGTAAAGCCACTACTTTAGTAACCCCTAGGGAACACTTGTACAATGTATGATTAGTATCCCATAATCCTAACCGCACTAAGCACTCCTATAGGGCTACCTTAGTCATGCACTTTATCCTTTAGACCTCATCATAAACAATAGTCATAAGTAGAGAACCAATCATGTGTACCATTTCAATATAAAGACAAGTCGCTCATAGAAACCATTAATTCAATATACATGCATGCATTCATGTGATAACAATGCATAAAGGAACCATCTACCACATCCTACCAAGTCTACTAGTGCATTGTATTAGTGAAGTACCATACCCCCAGTCCTACTTACAAAACTTACCAAGAACTTATAGAGTAGTTCATGCTCCATTCATTATCTTATTATTTAGGGAAACATAACCTTAACCGACATAGACCATGTGAGCTACATGGAATTGAGTTTTCTACTCCCACACCGAAAAGAGAATATTCTACTTGCCAAGGTGAAACCAGCATTATAGCTTCTAGGTGGATCCACTAGCTAATACCTATGTGGGCAAACATAGTTATGAAACAAGGAGATTGCTACTAGAAACCCAGACTTGCTAAACGTAGAAGGTTTCCATCTCATGAGACAACAAATATATTGGGAACCCGGACTTGCTAAATGGGAACCCATATGGGATGCCGGACTTGCTAAACGTAAAAGCTTTCATCTTATTTTCATGTTCACTCGGTGCTAAGCACAATTCCCCTTTAAATTAGTATTAGGCCTTTACTTACAATTTAATTTAATAAGGAATGCATTAGGGACTCAACCCATCATTTATCATATAGCTCAAAGGTTTCAAAGATAAAAATAGCCTTTCATCATAAAACCAACAACATGTGAGAATGTTCATTCATTGCATACTCATATAGTGTTTATGAGAATTACCTTTTATTCAACATATCAACACTACCATAATCATAACATAACATTCATACTCACATCCTAGCATAGATAGTTATATCTTCATGGTCATGTACATTTCATACATAATAGTATGTAAAGGTGCATATGAGAATTGTCCTTTCAATTGACACCATAGACATTTCATATTCATATTTATGCATGGAGTGTGTGTTCATGATTGTCCTCACAATGGCACAACAACAACATTAACATCATAAACACCTCCCTTATCATGGGGGTCATAACATATACATAGTATCCCAACTCATCGACAATTCACATATATTGTATTTAAGGATATTAGGCCATGTAAATCACCTATCCAACATTCATACAATAGACAAGGATACATTCATCATTCAAGTAGGTCATTCATGACATGTATAGAATCATATATCCATATAGGGGATTATGTGGGTAGGATCCTTCCACAATAGCACCTCATACAATTCAACATATAGATCATACCATGTTCATAACATAGCATTCATATTCATAATGTATCATACTTAGTCATATCTAAGGTTCTAGGGAAGAGGGATCTTTTCTCAACACCACAATTCATACTAACAAGTAAGCATCTCCATCATAAGTGGATCAAACCATTCATACAAAGGATACATAGTAAGTAAACATCTCCACCTCAAGTGGATCAACAAATCAATAGAAGACTACTTACCAATTGAAAACATTCATTCATAACCACCAAGGCTTACTTCAACATTTGACCCTATTTTCGTCATATTCATACATCATATAGGACAACATAACAATTCAATACTTAATTACATGAAAACATACTACATTCTCATCCTTCATTCATCATTCAAGACATACTAGGGTTTAAATTTGAGAAAGAAGTGAAATTGTGGGTCTTGTGGGAATTTCCTCAAAAACCATAAAAATTACATGAATTGATCCACAAACATTCATATAAAATCATAATTAACTATTATAGATCAATGGAATCGATTTTAGAAAGAGATCCACGTATTTGATTGAAAACCTAAAAATTGGGGATCTTTGAAAACTTAGTTGAAAGGGCTTCTTGGTGATAGCTAACCAAGAATAAAGGACTCCCATACCTTAGGTGTAGATTCCCATCAAAACCCCATTAGAAAGACTCCATTTTCAAGCCCTAGTTGATCTCCTTCTTTGTTCTTCAATGGAGGAACTTTGTAGAGCGAGAAATATTTGAGAGGGAGGAAATTGGGTTTGATTTGGGTATTTAAGTTATAATGTGTTCACGACTTAGTTTAGGGTCGTATTAACTACTTCTAGGAGGTTATTTAACCACTTAACCGACCCCCTAAGCCCTTAATTAGTTAACTAAATAAATTCCCAAACCCCCAACTTAAAGCTAAAAGTCACAAAACTGGCAGAATCTACGGACCCCAACCTACGGACTGTCGTTTGATCTACTGTCCGTAGTTTGGGCCCGTCAATTGGACCTGGGACTGACACTGCTTCACTATTTCGGCCATAACTCTTTACTCCGAGATCGGAATCGGGCAAAATCTGTGGCGTTGGAAAGAGAACTCAGAGACCTTTCATTGGATAGGTAATGGCCTACCTAGTTCGTTTTGAGCTATGATATATGACATTTTAAAGTTGACCCTCACTCCTAACTTAAAACTAAAAACTATTTTTTGGGGACTGTTTTGAGGGTCTTGGTTCTAAATGATTTCATGACTTAGCTTTTGGTCTTGCTAGCTTATAAAGGTGATTAATCAACTAGCTAAACAATCCCTTAAGACCTTAGTCAATTAACTAACTTAAGACTAGAAGGCTGGAAATTGGAAGCACCTACGGCCACCCACCCACGGACCGTAGGTGGAGTTACGGCCAGTGATGTGCTCTCATCGTTTGGTTCAGAGGCTCCCTTTTTGGGAGCCAAGACTCCCAAGACGAAGCCCCCACCTGCGACCTAGACCTATGGTCCATAGACCAGTCTACTAGTCATAGATGGGTCTTATAGGTCCTGCTGTCTTTTGACAGCTTTTGGGTAGATGTTGGGTTCCTCTTCAAGGACCCCTTGGGTGGTCCTTGGGGAAATCGTACCCGGACGTTTAACCCCTAAACGTAGTGTTCTACATGTAGGAGTCACTCCTACAAGTTTTCTCCCTTAAACAACACTCCAAACTTCAACGAGAAGACCCTTACAACTCACTAGTTCAAATGACTAGTTTCCGGACGTCATGGTCGTTTCTTGACGTTTGACCCCTAAAATTACAAAACTAACTTCAATAGCCATTTTCATCATTTAAACAAGCATCCAACTATAAAACTAACATGTGAGGCTCCAGTTCAACCTACTAGATTTAGTCAAGTCTTAGTTAGGTCTTACTAGTTCGTACGGGGTGTTACAATATCCCCTCATTGGGAACATTCGTCCCCGAATGACACTTAAAACATCTTAAGGAATCAAAACTCAAACTAGCAGCCCAACAAGCATGTAATCATCAAAGTGATGTACAACTCAAAAATACACCATACACAATGAGCATCATTTCAAAAGGAAGAAGGTTTACTCCAATTCCTCATAGTCAATGCAAATGTAAAGAAGTAAGAACTACATCTATCAATCTATATGCATGACATTATCATGTTTAGTCACTTCTATCAAGTTTCCATGTTCAATATCCCTCTTTCAAGGAGGAACTTCTCAACTCCTCACTAAGACATGCTCATATCTTATTTTCATGAAATACAATAGATCACTTATAACCAATGCACTACAACATGAGGGAAACAACTCATACAACTCATCTTTATTCAAAAACACAAGTTTTTTTTTATGGAAATGCACAAACCTCATTAATTCACATACACATGGGAGGAACTACCTCCTCTATTATTTAGGCAAGTTTCCACCACATAAGGAGCTAACATTCCATTTCATAAGAACACACTCAAGCATGTTCATTTAATTCACATCATACAACAAGGGAGAGTTGGACTACCTCTACGAACTCAATATGCATGCAACTTAGACATATTCTATTTCATTTGAGGAATTTCCTTCTCCAACTCAAATCATGCTTATCATATCATCTTAAGCCAACTATGCCATTACTTCTCAAAAGCATATTTAAACCATTCACCTCATGAATCACATAGGTTTCTTACTCTAATTGCCTATCAATATAAGGAACATGGGACATGAGAATTCATTTTATCTCAAAACATGAATTCTCAAGAACATATTTATCATAAGGAAATCATGAGAACATCTAAGTCACACATGACTCCTAAAATATAACATAAGCCCATCAATAAACTCTTGGTGTCAAGCTAGAATAGGAATGGAACAAAGTGATGAGGATGTCGGGATTTCAACAAGTCATGCTTTCTGAGCACACCATCCCCTCCTTAGGAGGAAGCCCTCACTACCACCCTCATGAAAACTTCTTTCAAGACCTCCTAAAGACATAACCAAACTCACATTTTACCCTCTTTGCAAAAGTCTATGGTCCTCATCATCTAGAAATACCACCCTCATATGACACAATAAGTACCAAATCTAAAATAGGAAGAAATTGTGCTCAATTGTCATCTTACTCAAAAGGTGGTAACTAATACACACTCAAGAGTACCTTATTCTTCTAACCATCCGAGCCCTATCATTAATAAAAACACACCATGTATGCAACTCATCCATACTAAGAGTCACATCAAGGTCTAACATGCCAAGTTCCACCAAGTCAATAAGAGTACTTCTTGGGAACAAGGTAAAGGGACATCTTCCATAAACCCTTTTTACTATCTTTAAAGCTTTAACTGGGGTAAAATCTGAAAAAGGCTCTATTAATTCATCCGGAGACCTCTAAGTCTCATAGCCTCATAAGGCATCATACAAGATAAGGTAATATCGGGACTCAACATAGCAATTACTCTCACATGAAATTACCAACATACCGGTATCTTCATCCAAAAAGTATTCCAAGTCAACCCTAGTAGCATCCCATTCTAAGGCCTTCACTAGGATATCACTCAAGGTCTCATATAAGTGTACCACTATGGTTCTAAGTTGTTCAAACTCACTAAACCACATAAGGTGAGAATCCAAGAAAACCTATTTCATAAACATCAAGGGTACTTAATGACCTTACCATATAAGCACATTATCCCTCACTTGGTGTAAGCTTAAACAAACTCTTTACAACATTCCCTTCTTTCAATTCTAAGGTTGGAGCAAGTCATAACTAAACCTTCACACTCACCACAAAAGATGATTCTAAGCCATAGAGTATTACACTTTAACCTCCTTCAAGGAGTCTACTCACTTAACAACCCTAGGCACCACCTAAGCACTTCTATTCATCAAAACCCAAGACATTCTAAACTCATTAGGGCTAAGTTGGGTTATACCAATAACCACATATGGCCATAACTAAACCGACGATTACTAAAAACAACACAAAAGTTCACCTTATCTAATTTATCAGGTCACAAAAGACAAGTATTATCCGAATTACTCATACGAGGTTCATCACCTTAGATATCTCATCTATGAACTATAGAGGATCTTCCTCTACCCTTGACCCATAGAAATTCTGAAATGCAATAAAACATAAAAGACATACCGGAACCCTTAAGATCCACTACCACTCACTCTTTGAGACTTAGGGGTAGACATCTTTTCTTGGTTAATTCTTAGGGGATACTTAGATGAGTTTTGACCAAGAAACCTTTTTATTTTTCACTAAAGTTGGATCAAGACAACTCTAGACCAATTCAACCCTTATCATCACTTTTGGTGGGGTCTACCAACCAACTATGCCTAGGTATTATCTAAGCACCTTACTTAAATGACCATACTTAAGATCAATCTTAAAAGACAACTAACCCTTTGAAGTTGGTCAATACTTACACTTCTTCTTCTTCACCCTAACTAGGTGGTACATGCAACCCTCAAAGTCAACTTTAAAACACATCATAATCCCAACCTATGGCACAAATTCTTCACCCTTCCAGTCTCTAAAAGCTCATGTAGGGACTAGCAATTTGACCATACGGGTTCTACCATCAACTAAACATGACCTGACAATTACCTTGCTAGGTAGGCACACCATCTGCCCCTTTTGGATTAAGCCTACACAAGTCTTTCTAACCAACCTTTACTATACAAAGGCAACTACGAAGCCTCATTCACACTAAACACAATATATCACCTAAAAGTTCACAAGTCACATAGCCATAATTGGCATCACAACCAACTTTTCTCCCTCGTTCCTTCTAGCAAGAGCCCTTCAAGTGGTCACAACCTAAAGACCATCATATAAGGGATAAGAGAGAGAGAGAGAGCTTATAGATCTATGGCATGACTTAAATAATGAAGAAGTGAAGTTTCCTAATGTCCTAGAGCCTCTCGCTGATAGATGTGTCGCGACTCACACCGATGAACAATACTTTACTAGACATTGTTTGAGACATCCTAAGACCAATTCATAACCTTATGCTCTGATACCAAGTTTGTCACCACCCGAGAGTACACCCTAGTCGTAACACGACGTACTTGACCCAGAAGGGGTCTTATACAAGCCCTTAGCATATCATGAACATTAAAGAATATGAAAATAGCGGAAAATTTTAAACTTTTCTTTACCATCGAAGACTTTATAAAATAAGAGAAATTATGACACTATGTCTCAAACCATCTATAACATTAAACTTAAATCTCTTTTGATACAAACTTAGGGACACGAACCTTACATAAATCTAAAAACATAAAGTAAAGACATAAGTCGACAATGTGGGTTTGTCCTCGAAACTATGAGGACTCCCCAAGTCTTCATTCCCAAGCTCCTTAGAAACCTATCTTCCATGTACAAGACACCAAATCTTCAAACCCTACACTTTGTAGAAAATGTAAAAGAAGGGGTTAGCACAAAAAGTACTAAGTATGGAAGCCATGAATAAAAACCATTAAATCATGCTTAAAAGGGACATTTAGTTGAAACCATGCTTTATGCTTTTTTGAACAACATCTTGAAAGAGTTGAAGAATCATAAGTCATAAACAACTCACATATAGTTCATCAAAGCACAAAGGGTAATAAACATCACCATAAGCATAGTCTCTAATCATAGTCATAGTGCACATATCATCTATTCCAAGACACACCACTCATGCATAGTCAATATCAAGCCAATAACATTATAATAGAACAAACAACATAAGTAACCCTAAGTTCTACTTGTGCAATAAATAGATAGGGTCCATACTACTATCTACACTAAGTATCACCTTTAGACCAACATGATCATACTTAACATAAGTTCATACCAACATAAGCTAATATCACATCCATACTAATTTCATAGTAAAGCCACTACTTTAGTAACCCCTAGGGAACACTTGTACAATGTGGGATTAGAATCCCATAATCCTAACTGTACTAAGCACTCCTATAGGGCTACCTTAGTCATGCACTTTATCCTTTGGACCTCATCTTAAATAATAGTCACAAGTAGAGAACCAATCATGTACCATTTGAATATAAAGACAAGTCGTTCATAGAAACCATTCATTCAATATACATGGATGCATTCATGTCATAACATTATGTAAAGGAACCATCTATCACATCCTACCAAGTCTACTAGTGCATTGTATTAGTGAAGTCCCATACTCCCATTCCTACTTAGCAAACTTACCAAGAAGTTATAGAGTAGTTCATGCTCCATTCATTATCTTATTATTTAGGGAAAGATAACCTTAACCGACATAGACCATGTGAGCTACATAGAATCGGCTGTTCTACTCCCACACCGAAAAGAGAATATTCTACTTGCCAAGGTAGAACCATCATAAAAGCTTCTAGGTGGATCCACTAGCTAATACCTATGTGGGCAAACATAGTTATGGAACAAGGAGATTGCTACTAGTAAGCCGGACTTGCTAAACGTAGAAGGTTTCCATCTCATGAGACAACATATATATTGGCAAACTGGACTTGCTAAATGTAGAAGGTTTCCATCTCATGAGACAACATATATATTGGCATCCCGGACTTGCTAAACATTGAAGGAACCCATAAGGGAAGCTGGACTTACTAAACATGAAAGCTTCCATCTCATTTTTGTGTTCACTCGGTGCTAAGCAAAATTCCCCTTTAAAGTAGTATTAAGACATTACTTACAATTTAATTCAATAAGAAATGCATTAGGGACTCAACCCATTATTCATCATATGGCTCAAAGGTTTCAAAGATGAGAATAGACTTTCATCATAGAACCAATAACATGTGAGAGTGTTCATTCATTTCATATTCATATGTTGTTTATGAGAATTACCTTTTATTCAACATATCAACACAACCATAATCATAACATAACATTTATACGCACATCCTAGCATAAATAGCCATATCTTCATGGTCATGTACATTTCATGCTTATTAGTATGTAAAGGTGCATATGAGAGTTAGCCTTTGAATTGACACCATAGACATATCATATTCATATTTATGCATGGTGTGTGTGTGCGCGCATGATTGTCCTCACAATGGCACAACAACAACATCATTAACATCATAAACACCTCCCTTGTCAAGGGGGTCTTAACATATACATAGTATCCCAACTCATGCAC
Organism: Solanum microdontum; assembly: GCA_036250385.1. Lineage (NCBI taxonomy): Eukaryota > Viridiplantae > Streptophyta > Magnoliopsida > Solanales > Solanaceae > Solanum > Solanum microdontum. The sequence continues at coordinate 12,580 of JAJONQ010000438.1, forward strand.
AATTCACATATATTGCATTTAAGGATATTAGACCATGTAAATCACCTATCTAACATTCATACAATAGACAAGGATACATTCATCATTCAAGTAGGACATTCATGGCATGTATAGAATCATATATCCATATAGGGGATTATGTGGGTAGGGTCCTTTCACAATAGCACCTCATACAATTCAACATATAGATCATACCATGTTCATATAATATCATTCATATTCATAATGTATGTTACTTAGTCATAGCTAGGTTTGTAGGGAAGAGGGACCTTTTCTCAACACTACAATTCATACTAACAAGTAAGCATCTCCACCATAAGTTGATTAAACCATTCATACAAAGGATACATAGTAAGTAAACATCTCCACCTCAAGTGGATCATAAAATCAATAGAAGACTACTCACCAATTGAAAACATTCATTCATAGCCATCAAGGCTTTTTTCAAGATTCAACCCTATTTTCGTGATATTCATACATAATATAGGATAACATCACAATTCAATACATAATTACATGAAAGCATACTAGATTCTCATCCTTCATTCATCATTCAAGACATACTAGGGATTAGATTAGAGAAAGAAGTGAAATCATGGGTCTTGTGAGAATTTGTTCAAAAACCATAACAATTACATGAATTAATTCACAAACATTCATATATAATCATAATTAACCATTATAGATCAATGGAATCGATTTTAGAAACAGATCCATGAATTTGATTGAAAAACTAGAAATTGGGGATCTTTGAACACTTAGTTGAAAGGGCTTCTTGGTGATAGCTCACCAAAAATAAAGGAATCCCATACCTTAGGTGTAGATTTCCATCAAAACCCCATGAAAAACACTCCATCTGCAAGCCTTAGTTGATCTCCTTCTTTGTTCTTCAATGAAGGAACTTGTAGAAGAAGAAATATTTGAGAGGGAGGGATTTAGGTTTGATTTGGGTCTTTAAGTTATAATGGGTTCATGACTTCGTTTAGGGTCTTATTAACTATTTATAGGAGGTTGTTTAACCACTTTACCGACCCCCTAAGCCCTTAATCAATTAACTAATATCATTCCCAAACCACCAACTAAAGCTAAAAGTCACAAACCTGGCAGAATCTACGGACCCCAACCTACGGACCGTCGTTTGATCTACCGTCCATAGTTTGGGTCCGTTGATTGGACCTGGGACTGATAGTGCTTCACTATTTCAGCTATAACTCTTTACTCCGAGATCGGAATGGGGCAAACTCGGTGGCGTTGGAAAGAGGACTCAGAGGTATTTCATTGGATAGGTAATGGCCCACCTAATTCATTTTGAGCTATGAGATCTGACCATTTAAAGTTGACCCTCACTCCTAACTTAAAACTAAAAACTATTTTTAGGGGACTGTTTTGAGGGTCTTGGTTCTAAATGATTTCATGACTTAGCTTAAGGTCCTGCTAACTTATAAATGTGATTACTCAAATAGCTAAACAACCCCTCAAGACCTTAGTCAATTAACTAATTGAAGACTAGAAGGCTTGAAATTGGCTGCACCTACGGCCACCCAACCACGGACCGTAGGTGGAGTTACGACCCATGCTGTGCTCTTGTCGTTCGATTCAGAGGCTCCTTTTTTTGGAGGCAAGCCTCCCAAGACTAAGTTTCACCTGCGACCTAGACCTATGGTCCGTGGACCAGTCTACTGGCCGTAGATGGGTCTCCTAGGTCCTGCTGTGTTTTGACAGCGTTTGGGCAGATGTTGGGATCCTCCTCAAGGACCCCTTGGGTGGTCCTTGGGGAAGTCGTACCCAGACGTTTAACCCGTAAACATGATGTTCTACAAGTAGGAGTCACTTCTATAAGTTTTCACCCTTAAACAACACTCCAAACTTCAACGACAAGACCCTTACAACTCACTAGTTCAAATGGCTAGTTTCCGGACGTCATGGTCGTTTCTTGATGTTTGACCCCTAAACTCACCAAACTAAACTTCAAAATCCTTTTTTCATCTTTTAAAAAAGTTTCCAACATGTGAGGCTCTAGTTCAACCTACTAGATTTAGTCAAGCCTTAGCTAGGTCTTACTAGTTCGTACGGGGTGTTACACGCTTCTGTTGACACTCATATCCTCTATTTCAAATAGCAACACAAAAGCAAAAACTAAAAATAAGTAGATTCTACTATGACTATGAAGAACAAAATTCAACTTCACCAAAATAATCTCAACTAACACCACTCCCCTGCAGCGACGCCATTTTCATTAACGGTTTAAGGACACTTCGTCCAATTCTATGTTTCAACGATCGCTAGTCGATATAAAACCGAACTAGATGAGTCGGGGTCAAATCCGATAAGGAACGGTACATGTTTGAGACTCAAGTGAGAAGTATGAATATGGTCAATTCAGTCATAAGAATAAACATTATCGAATAAAAACATTATTCAAATCAGGGGGTGATAGGAATGTCAAATAACAGGGGTTTTGGTTTTAATTATCAACTACAACAACAACAAACAATATGAAATAACAATAATGAGACGGGTTCTTGGGATGTTATTGCATTATAGGCTAATAAAGACAAATGGGTAATTGCAACTATTAGAAAATAACTAGATATTAGTGAGTAAGCAAGGCTATAGAGAAGAAAAACTTTCTCTCGAACAATTTAACCCGAATCAAGTCGATATCTCTTGAACATCAAGAAGTATGTAAAATAAGGATAGCCCACACCTTAGTCCATTCACTCTCTTGAATTGAATGTGTTGAATTGGGTTTAGGATTCACTCTCTAGAACTGAACCCGTGTCAACCCAATACCCACTGACCATCAATCAATAATCATAGTTTTAAAAGCTCTCTCTCGAGCAAGCCAAAATCACGAGGGTAGAACTAAATTTGCAACTACAATTCTTAAATTAAACAACAATTAATGATTGAACTAACTTCTAAATAGCATTTAAACTAACAATTAGCAATACCTCTAAACTAAATCAACCCATAATTACATAATCACACCCCAAGAATTGGGGTTTTAGCTAGACATTATAAAATAATAAAAATCATTACCAAATTGAGTTTCCATCAACTAGGTAAGATTGATTTCGTCTTTACAATATTCCAACTCGAAGAATCTCAAAGACCCACTTACAATTTCTCAAAAGTGAAAAACTTCAATTTTTCAAAGCAAAGGGAAAACTAGAGAAAATTGTATCTCAATTCAAAACTCTAAAAAATATGAACACAGGTACTATTCAGAATGAATAATGATACTAAACTAAATGTTTAAAAATGTATTTATAGTGGCCAAAAATGTATAGAAATGAGGCACTCAGTGAAGTAAGTCGGTCTCGCCGATCCGCCCTTTGGTCAATTCCATCACCTTTCTATCTTGGCGTTCAACATCCTCAAGTTTTGTAACTTTGGGTGATCCAACAATGCATCGCGGAACCACTCGGTGATCCACCAACTGCTCCTGGATCTTGCCAACTTTGTTCTTTCCTTCAAGGATTGGCACACTGGAACTTTAGGTGGTCAAGAAGCCATTCGGCAACTCGCCAAGTGGACTTGGCAATAACCAGACTTGCATTTCTTCGTTCTTTCAGCCCGCTTCGTTCCTTTTATTAAATTAGTGTCCTTGCTTTGCTCCTCAATCCATATACCTGGAAATCAAGGGTTTTACATCAATTATTGGAACCAAATAAGCATTTGAGGACAATAAATCATTGTAAATAAAGCCCTAAATGAGTCCAAATCTTAGACTCATCAGGCACACTAAAACTTTAGGCAGTCATATGTGCCACTCGGCAACACGCCGAGTGCTATTGGCGATCCTTAGGTTCACCCATCTTCATTTATGCGGCCTATTTTTTCCTTTTTTCCATCTACCATCGTTGCTTTGTTCCTCAATCCATATTCCTAAAAAGTAAGGATTTAACATTAATTGTTGGCTTAAAATAAGCATTTGTGGATACTAAATCTATGTAAACAAAACCCTCAATGAGGGACTTTCTTCCATTGATTCTTCTTTGACGGATTTGACTCAAAGGGAGGTTAAGTTTCTGTGGTCAAAAGCTTGTGAGAAAAGTTTCCAAGAGTTGAAAGATAAACATACTTCCACTCATGTGTTGACCTTACCGGAAGGTACTGATGGGTTTCTGGTGTATTCTGATGCATGTAGAGTTGTGTTGGGATGTGTGCTTATGTAAAATGGTAAGGTTATTGCCTATGCTTCAAGGCAACTTAAGATCCATGAGAAGAATTATCCTACCCACGACTTTGAGTAAGCGGCGCTTATGTTTGCCTTAAAGATATGGAATCATTATTTGTATGGGGTCCATGTGGATATTTTTACTTATCATAAGAGTCTACAATATGTCTTTAGTCACAAGGATTTGAATCTTCGCCAAACAAGTTGGCTTCAGTTATTGAAGGATTATGACATAAGTGTCCTTTATCACCCCGGTAAAGGTAATGTGGTGGCAGATGCTCTTAGTAGATTGTCAATGGATAGTACGGCTTATGTAGATGAAGAAAAGAAAGAGTTGGCATGTGAGGTTCATAGGTTGGCCTGACTAGATGTTCAACTTGTTGGTTCCACCAAGGGTGGTGTCATGGTCCATAATGGTTCTAAATCATTCTTTGTGATGGATGTGAACTCTAAGAAAGGTCTTGATCCTATCTGAGTTGAGTTAAAAAAGGAGGTACTTAAGAAGTATGTTGAGGCTTTCTCCCATGGGGGAGATGGGGTACTAAGGTATCAAGGTCGGTGATGTGTTCCAAATGTTAATTACTTGAGAGAGCAAATTTTAGAAGTAGCCAATAGTTCTCAATATGCTATTCACCCTAGAGCCACCAAGATGTACCACATACGGGAAGTCTATTGGTGGAAAGGGATTAAGAAAGACATCACAAAATTTGTGGCCAAGTGTCGTAATTTTCAACAAATGAAGGTTGAGCACCAAAGGCCGGGAGGCTTGTCAGAAGACATTGCTATTTCTACTCAGAAGTGGGAAGATCTAAACATGGATTTTATTGTAGGCTTGCCACGTACTCGGCGGCAACGTGACTCGATATGGGTAATAGTGGACCAGATGTCTAAGTCCGCTTATTTCATTCCCGTCAAGGTGTCGTACTCGGCGGAAGAGTATGTTGAGTTGTATTTGAGGGAGATAGTGAGGTTACATGGAGTTCCATTGTTTATAATTTCTGATCGAGTTACCCAATTTGCTTCATTATTTTGGAAGTCTTTCCAAAATGGGCTTGGTACCAAGGTGAAGCTAAGTACGAATTTTGACCCACAAATGGATGGGCAAGCGGAACGCACCATTCAGACTTTGGAATACATGTTCAGGGGATGTGTGATAGATTTTAAGGGCAATTGGGATAACCATTTGCCATTAATTGTATTTGCTTATAATAAGAGTTATCACTCTAGTATCGACATGGCTCAATTTGAAGCTCTCTATGGTATGACATGAAGGTGTTCTATAGGATGGTTCGAGGTGGGAGATGTTTCTTTCCTGGGTCTGAAATTGGTACATGAGGCCATCGAGAAGATTCAGATTATTAGAGAGAGGTTGAGGACGACCCAAAGTTGGCAAAATTCCTATGCCAATGTTAGAAGGAGAGGTCTTGAATTCGAGGATCATGATTGGGTATATTTGAAGATCTCACCCATGAGAGGTGTTATAAGGTTTTGGGAGAAGGGGAAAAATAGTGCCTATTTTGTAGGCCCATATGAGATTTTGAGGCACGTCAGACAAGTTGCATATGACTTGGATTTGAAAAATGAGTTGGTGTTAGTGCATACGGTGTTCCATGTCTCAATGTTAAACAAATGCGTTAGGGATCCAACATCTATAGTTCCCTTAGGGGGTTTGGAGATTAACGAGAATCTTACATATGAAGAGGTACCGGTTGAGATCTTACACCGTCAAGTCAAAGGTTGAGAAACAAGGAAGTTGCCTCGGTGAAGTGTTGTGGAAGAATCACTTAGTTGAGGGTGCTACTTGGAGGCCAAAGTCGATATGAAATCCCGATATCCTTATCTTTTTTCTTCTTCTCCTATTCCAACATGAGATAATGAGTTCCTCTTGAGTTTTCTTGTTTGGGGAGTCATGTGTGTTATCTATGGTTTCCATGATTTCCTTATGTTTATGGATGTTCATAAAAAAGCTTATGTTTAGAAAGAAAATGAGGTTTTATGACTGATGTTCCTCACGTTGTTGTGCATTAAGTATGAGTTGCCTATTTGACTTCATGAGATGAATTGATGAACATTCCTTTGATATGCTTTTTGAGGATAAATTTCTTATAGGCTCTATGGTATTTTGTTGAGCAGGCTTTAAAGCTTGAAGAAGGTAGTTCCTCCTAGAACATGAGAAATGTTGAAGGTTTCATGCATGATGGGTTGTTAGACGTAGTTCCTACTTCCTTCTGTTACATTGAATTTGTTGAGTTTGGAGTTGATGTTTCCTCCTTAATTATGTGCATTGCATGCATATTGGGCTGATAGAGTTAGTTCACCCCTCTTGTGATGATTTGAGAACGTTCGAACTTGGAATTGATAATTCCTCCTCGGTTGTATGCATTGCATTGATTAGGTTGGGTCTTTAGTTTCTCTCCTATTGTTTCAAAACCAATTTAAGATCTCATTCGAGGACAAATGGTCCCAAGGGGGATATATTGTAACAACCCATAATCGAAAAAGGGAAATAAACCAAACTTTTGGAATTTGTAGGTGACAATCACGGCCCGTGGGTTGAACCACGAACCGTAGGTGTAGTCTACGGGCTGACACTTAGCCAAAGTTCAGGGACCCTAAAAATCATGGTCTCTGATGTCCAATGAAGGTTCACCAGGATGGACCGTGGGTCAGGCCACGACTTGACGAATTGTAGGTCAGTCTACGTCATGTGGTCAGTGTTCCATCGATGGTTGAAAATCTCTGAAGTTAGTGACGGCTGTGCAGGACGGACCATAGGTCCATCCACGGTCCGTCGATGCTGGTGTCCATGGTTCGTGATTGGGCGGTTATTTTAGGGGCATATGGGTCTTTTCTGGTTTTAATTAAGTTAAAGTGGTGTTAGTTTTCCTTCATTTAGAATCCCCATATAAGGCCTTTTAACCCAAAATTCACCCCATTTAATTCATTCTTCCTAAATCCCAAAAGAAAACCAAAAACCCCTCCCAAATATTCTTTCTTTAGAACTTGAAAACAAAGAAGATGAAGATTCAGCTAAGGTTTGAACCTAAAGAGATAAATTCTACATTGAAGACTAGTAATTGGAGTTAATCTATGGTGGTTTTCATCCATGAGTAGCTTTCACCCATGTATCCCTCTCAAAATCTTCAATTTTAAATTATACAAATCCCCTATTGTTAGGGTTTGATTTCCTATCAGGTTTTATGATGTATCCTGAAGGACCCATGAACTTTCCCATATTTCTCAAAGTTGATGATATGATGTGGGTCTTAGTTGATGTTAGATGATGTTTATGAATTTATGCATGAGGTGATTGAATCACATGAATTATAATGATATCCATGTCTAATGCTTATATTCTAGGTGTGTTGATTAAGAATGAGTTGTGAACCTCAAGGAGGTAAAGTATGAGATTATGCATGTTTTCATGAAATCTATGTAAATGCTATGAGTACACTTTGAGAGTGAAGTGTTAATGATTATGTTGTTGTTGTGGGCTGATTGAAAGGTTATTCTCATGAACTCATAATGAACATGATGTGAAAGGTTTTCTCACATAATGATGTACCTTGAATCGGTAGGCCAAGTGCACCATTTCATAAGTAACTAAAATAGCTATTCTAATGATGTACCTTGAATCGGTATACCAAGTTCACTCTTTTATGAGTAACTAAAAACAGATATTCTAATGACATACCTTGAATCGGTAGTACAAGGGACCCCCTTTCATGAGTAATGATGTTAATAAATAATTAACTACTCAGTGGAAATTTATTACTTAGCACCGAGTGGATATTGTCTGGGGTGGAAGCTCTCCCGTAGTAGGGCCGGGTTTCTTGAAGCAACCTCTTGAGATGAATGCTCTCCCGTAGGCAGGTCGGGTTTCTAGTAACAATCTCTTTTTCCCATAAACTACTTGCCCTCATAGTATATTTATATAGTTGATCCACCTAAGCTAAGAGTTACTGATTCTACCTTAGGCAAGTAGACCAACCCTTTTCGGTGTGGGATTCACTGAATTCCATGTTAAAGATCACATAGTCTCATGTCGGTTAAGGCTTGTTTCCCCCAAGAACAAGAACTTTAATAATGAATTAAATCATGCTTGAACAAGTATCCCTTAAGTGTTTAGAGGCTTTCAAGATGTTACTAGCTTGCATTGAAGATGATTTTAAGATTTATGTTTTCCCAACTATCTCTATGCTAATGTTTACACTTGATAAAATGCACCCTTTCAAATGAAATTTCCCTTTTGCATGTTTCTAGTGTTTTTATGCATGGCTACCACACTTCTTGCATTTTTGTACTAACACTTACTTTTCCTACATTTTTCCCAAGTGTAAGGTCCGCCACTAGAGGTAATCGTACTTATGGCTAGAGCTTGGATTTGACTGTTCTCGAGCTTGGTGAGTCCTCATGGTTCGAGGAAGAATTTCTTGTCTTTAGTTTCTCATATGTACTTCCATTTTCGGACATGTTGTATGGACTAGGCCCTATTTCATTCACTATTTAAATAGATGTCAATGACGAGACAAAGTGTCTAGACTTGCACTTTATTTTTATGAAAAGCATTTTTAAGACTTGAAATGTGCTCTACTCTTATTGTCAATTTCTTATATTATGAGGAGTAAGTGGCTTCTATGGAGTCCTTCGGGGTTCTATACGCCTTGTTGAATCCAGGGAGTACCCCTGGGTTGTGACAATGATTAATGAACTAAGGTTACTTAAAGAAGTCGCATGTGTTCAATGTTTTAATGTTGATTTAGCTTGCATTGACCATAATGTTATGACTTATGTTCCTAACCTTCTTATGTAATGTTTTACTTAGTCAATTACATGTCATGAAATGAAATATCCTTCTAAGCATGTTTTAAATGTTTTTATGCATAGCTATCATACTTAGTGCATTTTTGTACTAACACATACTCTTACATTCATTTTTCCCAGATGTATGTTTCGACAGACAGGGTTCCCATTTTAGTGGGTAGAGCTTGGACTTTCACTCTCCCTGAGCTTGGTGAGTCCTCAGGGTTCGAGGATGGACTACTTTCATCTTAGTTTCTCTTTTGATTTCCTTTTTCGACATGATATATGACTACACCCAACTTTCATTCGATTGTAATAGACTGCTATGTTGAGACATAAGTTAGACTTCCGCTTTTCTATAATACTATTTAGGACTTAAATGTTGTTTTATTCTTTATTGTTCTATTACATTATGTAATGATATGTTAAGTGCCCTGTATGGAGTCAATCAGGGTTCAATATGCCAGTTACATCTAGGGGGTACCCTTGGGTCGTGACAAACTTGGTACGAGAGCACAAGGTTTAAAATGGATCTAGAATGTCTCATAAGAGATGTCTAGTATAATCTTGTTCATCAGTGTGAAGCACACCACATTTATGAATGAGAGGCTATAAGATGATTAGGAAAGTCCATTTCTTTCATTACTCTTAAGTCGTGTGATAGAGTTTAACTCGATAAAGTCTCTATCCAAATCCTTACGTTATGCTCTTCAGTATATATCTACTCGAAGGGCTTACACTAGAAGGAATGTCAGGGAGAACGAGGAATAAGAATCTCCCCCCAAGCTCCTCCTAAAGATTCGATCGATCCCTTGGCTGAACCTATGACAAATACGGGGTTTAGATCGCCTTTTCAAGTGTTGGCTAGAGGCGTGGCAGCCTAAGCAAATAATGAGGTGGTATTTCCCGTGAACCCAATTGTGGGTACAACGACATCAAGGGTAAGGGACTTTATGAGGATGTACCCTTTGGAATTTCATGGATGCAAAGTTGAGGAATATCCTCAAGAGTTTATCGATGAGGTCTATAAGGTACTTTCTATCATGGGAGTGACTCCGAGAGAGAAGGTAGAATTTGTCACCTATCAATTGAAAGGTGTTTATCAAGTGTGGTACAGTAAATAGAAAAAGGAAAGGCTGGTGGGAGCGGGTCCCATAGAATGAGAAATATTTAAATCAACTTTTCTTGATAGATTCTATCCCTATGAGATGAGGGAAGCCAAGGTGCTAGAGTTCATTAACCTTCCTCTAGGAAACATGAGTGTGAGGAAATAGGCTCTAAAGTTCACTTTATTGTCCAAATATGCTCCAACAATGGTTACGGAATCTAGAGCTAGAATGAGTAAGTTTGCATCGGGTGTATCTTAGATTGTGGTTAAAGAGTGTCGTACCACCATGCATTTTGGTGGCATGGACATCTCTCATTTCATGGTGCATGTACAACAAATTGAAGATGAGAAACTCAAAGAGAATTCTATGGAGGTAAAAAGGGCTAAGACATAATTTCTCACATGCTAGATCCAATGGACATGGTCATCCTATTTTCGACAAGGGTTTTTCGATAAAGGTTCCTCTAAAGCTCCTCCTAAGTCTAACAAGGATAGGGTGTCTAACCCAAAACCTCAAGGAGTAAATGGAGGTGATTCTTCATTGGCGAGATATACATTCGCTAAATGTGGGATGAAACATGATGGTAAGTGCCTACCCGACATCGATGGATGCCTTATGTCATGCCCCAAAGCTACCCCTACGGCGCGGACGCGGTACCTAGGATCACGAGTGACCCCAAGCTAACCCTACTGGCATATCATGAGCATACTAAAGATAAACTGAATCACTAAATACTGTGCGGAAGTTAATCCTGAGGTAATCTGAAATGACAGGGAATACCCATATACTAAATCTGAAAATATGAAAAGTGAGAGTTTACCAACAACTGAAAAATCAAACTCAAATACTAAAGTTAAATCTAACTCTAGTTGACTAGAAGTAGTGGGACATGACCCAACTAAATCTAGCTAAAAGCAAAGAAAGACAATCTTGTCAATCTTTCACGAAGAATGTGGACTCACCATTGATGCTGATGAACCGAAGATCGGGAACCAAATGTGTGATCTGGAAGCGGAGAAGCTGAACCTACATCACGAGAAGATGTAGCGCAAAGTATGCGTCAATACTTGAAAGGTACTAAGCTTGGAAGATAGAGTAAAGCTAAATAATAACATAACTGAACCAAAAACATAATATCTGAGCAATGATTAGATATAAGCATGATAGTAAACTAAAAATATTGAACATGAAATAACTGAATGCATTGACTAAGTTTATAACATGCTGAGACTGAAATCTGACAGTAACTGGTGACAGGGTGAATGCGATAAATCTCATTGTAAGGGAGCTACTAATAACCGACATAAAACCACATGAGCTAAATGTGGAGTCTGTTGTATACGCCCCATTGAGAGGACCTAATATCTCCTACCAGTGATATAGAGGCATGACTTGCATGATTACTAAAATGATGCCCACAAAAGGGACTTACAACCTACGCGACACGTAGTTCTGGGACTTCAGAGTGACTGACCCTAGTCAACTCGGTATTAAGTTACTCCCAATTGATTGTGAAATTACCAATTTTTTACTACATTTCTGTAATACTCGATAGCTCAAAATACTAACATGCCAACTAAAAATGCAACATTAATGTACTGATAATGAAACATTCAAATCTAAGGCATGTATATCTCAAATAACTGACGTAGCATGTGTAATTCATGAACTAAAAGAACTACATGGCTAGGGTTCTGAATTTATGAAAGAATATACACCAAACGATACTAAATTCATGATATTGAGATTTGGATAGGTCTATTAGCTAAACACAACAATTTATAACATTCAAGAAACCCTAGGTATAGATAATATTAAGGGAATCAAGAAACTGACTAAAATCTAGGGACCTAACTGGCGAAAAGAACCTACTAGTTAAATCCCACATACATGGTGATGAATTTCACGGAGAAATCTTTCGAATTCGTGGTTTGAACTGATGAAAATTTGATGCGTGTTCTTGGAGGAAAATTGGCGCCTCTTTATCTCTCTTTTGTTCTAAGTTTCAATGATTTTGATGAATGATTGATTAGAGTAAGTTCTAATTTGTCTACAAGGCAAAAAATGACCAAAACGACGTATTTTAGGGGTCCTACGCATAGGGAAAAGATCAAATGACCCATGACTTAAAAGTCTAAGAGGGCAAACCACGGCCCCTATGAAAGCCCATCGAAGGGACCACAGATCGTGCAATCAGTCGTGGTCCTTGGTCCAGTAGCTACTGGTTCTAGGTCGCCCTACTATAGTCTACTTCACGGACCGTATGAAGGATCAAATACTGTGAAGGTCCTTCTGGTCCCTTGATGAGTCCAAGATTTGTACTCATTTAGGCTTTGTTTACATAAATTTAGTGTCCTCAAATGCTTAATTTGTGCCAATAACTGATGTTAAATCCTTGATTTTTAGGTATATATATTGAGGAACAAAGAAAGGACACTAACATGCAAAAAGGAACGAAACAAGCTAAAGAAATGAAGAAGGGTGAGCCTGAGGATCACCAAGAGAAGTTGGCGTGTCGCCGAGTCGCTCATCAGACCGCCTAAAGTCCCAGTGTGCCAAGCCTTGAAGGAAAGGGCCAAGTTGACGATGAAAAAAGTAGTTGATGGACCGCTAAGTAACTCTGCGAAGCCAAGATAGATCCCCCAATATTTAGACATGGAGGATGCTGAGTACCAAGGTAAAATGGCAATGGAAATAACAAAAGGGCGCTTCGTCGAGTGGTTCGGCAAGCCCGACTTACTTTGTCGAGTTACTCTTCGTAGCACATTCTTGGCTACTATAAAAACGATTATGAACATTTAGTTTAGAATCATTATCTTTCACTTATCATATTTTAGTCCGGGGAACATTTTATTTGGAAGTTGTTCTGTAGTTTTTCCTTAGCTTTGAGTAATTGAAGAAATTCACTTTTGAGAAATTGAAAGTGGGTCTTCGAGATTCTTCGAATTGAAGGATTGTAAGGAAAAATCTACACTTACCTAGTTGATCGATAATCAATTTGGTAACTGTTTGTACTTTTTTATAATGTCTAACTAAAACCCCAATTCTTCGGGTATGATAATGTGATTATGCGCTGATTTAGTTTATGGTATTATTAATTTTTAGTTTAAATGTTATTTAGAAGCGATTTTAATCATTAATTGTGGTTTAATTTAAAAATTGTAGTTGCAAATGCAATTCTATGTTTGTGTTCTTGGCTTGCTCGAGAGAGAGGTTTTAGAACTAAATTTATTGGTCGATGGTTTGTTGGTATAGAGTTGACGTGGGTTCAGCTCGAGAGAGTGAATCCTAAACCCAATACCACATATTAAGGTGTGGGCTGCTCTTATTTTACATTCTTGTTGATGTTTGAGAGATATCACTTGATTTGGGGAAAATTGTTCAAGAGAAAGTTCACCTCCCCTATTGCCTAGATTAGTCACTAATATCTAGCTATTTACTAATAATTACAATTACCCATATATGTATAATTGCCTATAATCAATCACATGCGAAGAACCTGTCTCATTATTATTAATTCTTATTGTTTGTGATTGTTTGTAGATGTTAATCAAAACAAAAACCCACATTTGACATTCGTTTCAAGCCATAATATTAATGATGTAGTTATTCGATAACTTTTTTTCCTATGACTGATTTGAAAGTATTCATACTTCCCAATTGAATCTGAAACACGTATTGCTCCCTATAGGATTTGACCCCAACTTATGTAGTTGGGTTATATTCTGATTAACGATCGTTGATGCTTAGAATTGGATGAAGTTTCTTTGATAACGTTACCTTAATCAAAATGGCGTCGTTGCCGGGGAGTGGTGTTGTTTGAAATTCTTTGGTGATGTTGGATTGTTTTGTTTTTACTCAGAGATAATTCCACTTACTTTTTAGTTTTGATTTGTGTGTTGCTTGTTAACAAGAGGAAATTAGTGTATATGGTAACAACGGTAACCTAGTGGACTACCCTCCTTCAAAGATGATGATTCTTAGGAATAACATCTTTAATTTCAAGCACTTGGGGGGGAGATAATCCATGAGTTGTGGCTGAGATATAAGACACTCTTGTTGCAGTGCCCAACTAATGGAATCACAGATAATAAACTATTAGACTATTTCTATAGAGGTCTTAGTCTTGAGAACAGAGGAGTGGCAGACCAACTTTCTCCCGGTGGTCTAATACGACAAACCTCTATGCAATAGTGTCCCTACTCCCGATCGCATGACCAAGACCAACAAGGAGAAAGAGAGGGACTAGGAGTAACCCAAAATGCTCACCCAACTGGACCTCTTTCCCAAATAGATCATGGAATTTGAAGTAATGTACAAAAAGAAAGATAGGTACATTCCTCCTCATGAGCATTGAAAGCCCAAATATTATGAAGGTGGATAGATAGAAGACATACTCTCACATATTCTCCACAAATTCAAAGAACACGAAAGAGTGTTGAAAGAAAGAAAATAAAATGTCTCAATGCTAAACCAGATGATTGCTTATCATTCCATATCAATTAAGCTACTGGACACCCAAATGGGCCACATTTCGTACCAGCTCAACCCAAGACACAAAGAGGGGCTGCCTAGTGTTACGACGGAAAATCCCAAGAATGAAGCTTGAGTGGGTACTTGTGTCGTGCCACAACGTTAACTAAGGAACATTTTGGGAGGCAACCCAAGTTTTTATCTCTTTGTATTTTATTATTGGAATAACGTGTGTTGATTTCGCAGGTTGACGTGTGGAATGTGTTTGAAAAATACAAGTTGGTGAGCCAAGAGTCTAGTCTGTGAATCGCTTAAGAGGTCGGTGAGCCTGACTTGGACCGCCGTTGGACTAAAGAATTTACAAGGATGGAGTCTGTAAAACTCGGCGAGCCCAACTTTGTCTGCCATTTGGACCCTCAAATTAACTGGAGGGCTTGTAAACCTCAGCGAGGTTAGTAACCACTCTGCGTGTTGCCGAGTGGTCCGGTGAGGAAGACTAATATCGCTTAAAGAGCCGCGAACTAGACTGTTTTTAAAAGGCCAAAAGTTTAAAATTTCAAACACTTTCATATTGCCTCACTTTAAATTTCATACAATCACACCCACACTCTTTATTTCCTTTATTCTTGAATCTTATCAGTTTTTGCTCGTCATTCTAGTATTCGGAGTTGGAATTCCTTGCCGCCTAACATTACAAATTCATATTTTGGCATAAAGGTTGGTTTTTTGAACCCCAAAATAGTAATTAGTAGTTGAACTCAAATACATTTATACAAAATGTGTTGATCTATGCTGGGCATGCTCTGAAATAGTAAATTTGTGCTAGTTTACCTATTTTAGTTTGGATATCGTGCCTTAATTGCCTATAGGTTGATTTCCTGAATTTTGTGCTTTATAATAGATCGTAATCTTGTGGGTTGTGTTCAATCATTGTTGAGTCTAGTTGGGATAAGTCTGAGTAACCCCAATTGTGCTAAATGACATGCTTTGGCTAATGATATAGTAGTTAATGTCATTCTTAAGGGCTAATGTCATCAAATGACCAATTTTGGAACAAACCAGGGAAGCCTAAGTGCCTCAGTGGCATGGGTCTAATGGGTTTGGGATTAATTGAGTGGGTTTGTTCTTTGATTTTATTTTCAGGGGTTGTGGGATTGATTTTGGGAAACGGGGTTGAAAATTGGTACGTTGGGCAGTTTTGTGATCTGGGTCGAACTCGCTGAACCACTCAGGGGTTCGCCAAAATCCCCCAAGATCGCCCTTAATTTCGTGTTTTGATTGAGTTTGGGTCTGTAATTTTTGGGGAGAAGCCTGAGCTCACCAAGTACACTTGGCGACTCGCAGAAAGTCTTCCTTGATCGCCCTTTCTCCTCCCCTAATCCTTCAAACACATTGTAACTTTCGGCGGGTCTATCTAAGCTTGCCTAATGGTGTTGCTGATTCGCTGAAGGGCCCTGTATATCGCCGACCTATCTTTTATCTGGGAAATTTTCAGGCCAATCCTCTCAGAGAGATCGATCTGGCTCGCCAAAGTGATTCGGCGACTCGCTGATAGGTTCGGTGAGTGTTTCTACAACTTGATTTCTATAGTGTTATTGTACTAATTCTAACGCTTTTTGATTTATATTGCATATATGGCTAGGACCAACTTGGGTGATAGTGGTATGTGATGTGAGGCCAAAAATATATATTTTTATTATTATTTGCCTCACATTTATTATTTATATTTGTCCTTTTTAGCGTGAATTTTTATGAATTGTGTTGAATAGTATATTTTATTTGTAGGATTAAATTGGTGGAAAAATGAAGAAGTTTGGAGCTAAAACGAATTAAAGATGAAAGGTTGAAGAAGGAAATCAAGCAGACAACTTAATAAATAAAATAAAATATTATATTAATATTTCAATATATAAGAATTGCAGCGCAAAGTGAAGAAACCAAAGTGATGTTGTTATTTCATTGCCACGTGGCAATCTCTCAAGCCACTGGCCAATAGATTCATGGCGGTGCAAAATCAAGTAATTTGAGGTTGTACTGTTCACACCGCGGAAAAAAATGGAATTCAATTCCTTTTGATTTTGGATTTCTAATTTAATTTGGACTTAGTTATTTTATTTAGGGTTTTCTATATGCATAAATAGGGCATGAAAAATTATGTTTAGGGAACTGAAGAACCAAAAAACAATACACTATATAAATTTTCTTCTAGCTTAGAAACTTAGGAAGAGCTGCCGTGAAGGCCAGAGAATTGTGGTTTATTCTTTGTTCTCCTTTATTATTTATTTATATTCGTGATTAATAAATAGATAGTTTAGCTATTTTTTTAAATATTTTCTGATTAACACAAGCATATTTATTTAATAAATTTTGATTGTGTTTTTGAGATAATGAGTAGCTAAATTTCATAACTAGGGTTGTGGGAATAGTGATTAATTATTAAAGTAAGTTTATGCACAAAGTGAATCTTGAATGATTTTTATGCATGTACTGTTAATTCTTTCGTTTAGAAGTCTTTTTAACAATGCGCAGCGTTAGAACTCGCCTCTTTGCTACTTGCCGATACTGAAGTCTATTTCCTGCTCGAGAGGAATACCGGGTAAATCATCAGGAAACACTTCCGAAAACTCATTAACAACGGGGACCGACTCAAGATTAGAGGTTTCAGAATCTACATCCCTCAACATAACTAGATGGTAAATTGAACCCTTACCAGTCATATTTCTAGCTTTAAGAGAAGAGACAAACTGACGTCTAGGCATATAATTTCACCCCTTGAACGCTAGGATAGGCTCATTCGGGAACTAAAGTATGACTACAACAGTTTTACAATCTATAGAAGCATAAAAAGAGTGTAGTCAGTCCATACCAAGAATAACATCAAAATATAACATATCAAGGTCTACCAAGCGAAAAAAGTAACTCTATTGGAGAAGGAGACGGGACATTTTTTATAGACCCTCCTAGCCACAACAGAATAACAACCAGGGGTAGAGACAGAAAAAGGTTCTCTCAACACATCTAGAAGAAGAACAAACATTATAGCCACATATGGCATCACAAAAGTCAAGGTAGCACCGGGGTCAAGTAGAGCATATACATCAAGTTGGAAAACTTTTAACATATCAGTCACTACATCGAGAGAACCCTCCTATTTACAAACGAGTTTGAAGTGCATAAAAGTTATTTTGCTTGGGAGCATTAGAACCCGAACCACTAGGAGGAGCTTTCTTGTCCTCTCTTCCCTTAGCCGTAAGCATTGGGATATCCGTAATTTTGTGACCACTCTTACAACAACCAAAACAACCATCCATGTCGGCTAGGCACTTATCCTCGTGCTTCTTTCCATAATTAGTACAAATAGACTTAGGTAATGAAGATCCACTACCATTACCTCCTTTATTCTTAGGGTTAGTCACCCTATATTTGTTGAACTTAGGAGAAGAATTGAAGGAAGCTTGATAGGAAAACCTTTGTCAAAATTTCGATCGACCTTGTCCATTGGACCTTGCATGAGAGAAGTTACCATCATCTGTCTTAGCTCTTTTTACCTCTCTAAAATTTTCCTTAAGTTTCTCCTCTTCAATTTGTTAAGCATGGACCATAATACGAGAGATTTCCATGTCACGAATGTTCATGGTGGTACGATATTCATTAACAATCATTTTGGATATACTCGAAACGAACTTACGCATCCTAGCCCTTGAATCCGCAACCATTGTTGGAGCATACTTAGGCAATTGAGTGAATATTAGAGCATACTCTCTCACACTCATACTTCCTTGATGAAGGCTAATGAACTCAAACACCTTTACATCCCTGATCTCAAGGGGAAAGAACCTATCAAGAAAAGAAGATTTAAATCTTTCCCGCTCTATGAGACCCGCTTCTACCGGTTTTGCTTCTTTCCATTGGTCGAACCAAATTTGAGCAACACCTTTGAGTTGATAGCAGCCAATTCTGCCTTCTGTACTGGAGTCACTCCGATTATAGCAAGTACCTTATAGACCTCATCGACAAACTCCTCATGATCTTCCTTAACCTTGGAGCCATAAAATTCCGGAGGGTTCATCCTAGTAAAGTTCCTTACTCTTGATGCCGCCGAACCCATATTTTGGTTCATGGGACTACCACCTCTCTTTTGTCTTGGGCAGTCATTGCTTGAGTCAATACTTGAAAAGCCAACCTAAACTCTGCATTTTTTACATTTTCAGCCAAAAGGTCTATTAGAGCTTGAGGAGGAGCTCCTTTGTCCACAGTGTCTTCCTCATTTCTTCTAGCATGAGCCCTTCGAGTAGTCATATCATGTAGACCATCTAGTAAGGATTAGGAGAAAGACCTTATAGATTTAAACTCTATGGAACAACTTTAGAGTAATGAAAGAAGTGGAGTTTCCTAATCATTTTGTAGCTTCTCATTCATAACTGTGGCGCGCTTCACACTCTTGAGAAAGACTCTACTAGACATGTCTTATGAGACATCGTAGGACCATTCTAAACATTGTGCTCTGATTTACCAAGTTTGTCACGACCCAGTGGTACCCCCTAGATATAACATGGCATATAGAACCCCGAAGGACTCCATACAAGCCAGTTAGCTCTCATTACATAATAAATAGACCAATAAGAGTTAAACAACATTTCAAAGTCCAAACATTTTATAAAAGAAAAGCGGAAGTTTGGACATTTTGTCTCATCATAGCCATCTAATACAATAGAATGAAATTGGGCCTAGACAATATATCATGTCCAAAAGAGAAATACATGAAAGAAAATGAATTCAATAAAACTTCATCCTTGAAGCATGAGGACTCACCAAAGTTCAGAAATCTTGAAAGTTCAATAATTAGTCACGAAACTGATGACCCTTACTGTCAGACCCTATATTTGGGGAAAATGTAGGCAAGAGTATGCGTTTGTACAAAACAATATACCAAGTATGATAGCCATGTAAAAACATTTAAAACAAGCTAAAAGGGACATTTCATTTCATGACCTGCAATTGACCAAGATAAACATGATATAAAAGAACTTAGAAAACATACTTCATAAAACATGGCAAATGCATGCTATCATCATTTTTAAAACCTTTGAAATCATATGCGATACTTGTTAAAGTAACCTAAGTTCATTATTAATGTGGAGAATTAACCTTAACCGACATAGAGATCATGTGAGCTATCACATGATCCCTGGTGTCTCCCACACCGAAATGGGTTGTCCTACTTGCCCACATAGAACCATGAATTTCTAGCTTAAGTGGATCCACTAGCTATTCAATCTATGGAGGCACATAGTTAAGGAATAATGAGATTGATACTATAAACCCATCCTCTACTCGGGAGAGCTTCCATTTCAAGAGATTGCTTCTAGAAACCCGACCTTTACTACAGGAGAGCTTCCATCTCACCTCAATATCCACTCGCTACTTAGCATAAATTTCACATAACAGTTATTAAGTCTTGACTTATCTTATCATAGAATACCTCCTTAGACCATGCGTGAGAAAACCTTTCACTATCCATGATCTATTCATAACAGCTTTTAGCCTTTGATTCAATAAGGTAAGAAAACCTTTCAACCTAAGAAGCCTTATTATGTGAGAAGACCTTTCACATCATGCTAATATTTCTTTGTGAGAATATACTTTCAACAACATAACAAAAGCATCATTATTGGTACTTTACTCTGAAAGCACCCTTAAAATAATTGCATAGATTTCATAAGAACATGCATCAGTCCATAATTTACCTAGTGAGGTTCAGAACACACTTTCAATCATCATTACTTAGAAAACATATGCTAGATATGGATTTCATCCTAACTTCATGTAAAGCTAGCAATAAATGCTTAATTTCATAAAACTCTTATTTTATATAGAAAATCCCACATCACATGATTCATAACTTGAAAACATAGGGGTTTACATGGGTTCATGGGGAAATCATCATAAAATCATCTTAATTCATCAATTCATGCTTAATAGAACATAATTCAATCATTTAAATCAACTTTGAATAGAACCCATGACAATTGAAGAAAATCCTAACAAATTGGGAATTTCCACCTTTTGAAATTGGAGAATTTGAGAACTCCATGGATGAAAACTATCATACCTTAGTATAAAATCCCAAAGAAATTGAAGTATGGAAGCTTGCTTTGTAACCCTAGATTGAATCTCCTTCTTATTCTTCTTCAAGTTTCTAGAGAGAGAATTAATTTAGAGGAAGAACTTTTGGGGATTTCTTTTGGGTTTTGCAAACAATACATTGAATAGGTGAGTTTTGGGGTTAAAATGACTTATATAGGGGTCCTATACTTATGTAAAACTATATAGATTTGATCTGATTAAAATTGGAAAAGACAGATTAACCCTTAACTTATAGTGCAGTTCAATTTAATCACGTGAGGCTCCACGAGCTGTGGTTCATACCACGAGTCGTGGTCTATACCACAAGTTGTGTGCTCTCTGTAGTCTTTGGATCAGTGTCTAGGGTACTGCCCCTTCTTCCCCCTATGACTATATTAGGACCACGACCCCTCCCACGGCCGTGGTGGCCTTCACGAGCCGTGAAGTGGCTCGTGGGGAGGGTCCTTGTTTGGGGTAGTATAACCTAGCTACTACCCAGTCCTCCACGAACCACACCATGACTCGTAGTCCTCACCACGAACCACACCATGACTCGTAGTCCTCACCACGAACCGTCATGGTGGTCGTGTGAGATGAGGCAGTTCATGGTTAAGGCTGCCCAAACATCCTCCCTTCATGGTTCTTTCCCTCTCACTTAGCCCTAGTTTAGCCTACTAGATTCCTAGATGTTACAATAATTTTATGTTCATAGTTATTTATCACATAATATGTTTTGCAGATATTTCACAACTTCTATTGATTAATATATTTATATATAGATATTACATTAGCATCCAAGGAAAAAAAAACATAGTACTTTTAAGAAAACATTTAAAAATTTGGGGTGGGGAAGGGGATTATAACGTGGGGAATCGAACCCTCATCAGAAATGAGGGAGTTTATGTAGAGATTACAAATATGATATTCTAGACTAATATATATTTTCTATTAAATGTTTTCTCTACAGAAACACAACCATGTAGGTTAATATTTGAATTTTATTTTTACTTATTTGTTCACAATATTAAAAATGTTGAAATATGCAAAATTATTAAGATAATATAACAATTAATAAAATTTTATGAATCTCTAAATTTAAGAATAAAGATATAACAACTCTATACGATATTACCTGTCCTGACCTAATTTCCCGAGTCATGGTGGCATCTGCCTATCTAGTTTCCCACCATGATTACGACCAGAGGAAGGGTAGGGTTGAGCCCGTCGACAATTATCTCCCATATTTCTAGCAACCAATGGTTAATCCCTTAACTTATGATCAATCTTTCCACAACGAAAACATGTATTTGAACCGGCTAGACACTGACCCTTATGTCTTCTTCAACATTCTAGACACACGTGCCACATTTACTCAGTACTACTGTTACCCTGAGAACGATTACCTCCATCGGACCTTGAATCTGAGAACTCACCACATCCCTTCTTTCCCTATTTGAATCCATAGTTTTCCCCTTAAGCTTTTCTTCTTCTATTTGTTGTGCATGAACCATCAAATGGGAGACATCCATCTCTTTAACAAGCATGGCAGTTAGGCATTGTTTGACTACTAAGTCGGAAGCACCCGACACAAGCTTACTCATCCCTGCCCTTGGATCGACAACCGTAGTTAGAGCATATTTATACAATTGTGTGAATTTCAAAGCATACTTCATCACACTAGTATCCCCTTGACGAAGTTCAATGAACTCAAGTACCTTTGCCTCCCTCATCACAAGGGGAAAAAACTTATCAAGAAACGCAACCTTAAATTTCTCCCAATCAAGAGGACTCGCGTCAACCGCCCTCTCTTCCTTCCATCGGTTGAACTAAACTTGAGCAACACACTTAAGTTTATAAGCGGAAAATTATACCTTTTCTATTGACATCACTCCCATGATCATCAACACCTTATACATCTTATCAATGAAGTCTTGAGGATCTTCCTCAACATTAGACCCATGAAATTCTAGAGGATTCATCCTTGTAAACTCCCTCACTCTAGTTTTTGTCGTACCCATATTTAGGTTCATGGGAGCCACAACCTCCCTATTTGCTTGAGCCATCATAGCTTGTGCCAATACACGAAATGCGGCTCAAAACTATCATTAGCCTTTTGCTTAGCCAAAGGGTCGACCAACACTTGGGGAACCTCTTTTCTCACATTCTCACGAACATTCCTTCACATAGTATTCCTTCATGGTGTCATATTTAGAAAATCATAAATAGGGGTTAGGAGAGAAGGGCACCATCCATGATCTTTTCTTGATAGCTTTTAAGACCATAGTCATTCACTTCAAGCTAGAAATGCTCTCTACTAATAGAAATAGTTTTGAAATTGTGATGTATAATCATTGATGGCATATCCGTATACCATACTAATCAAGACCTAGTTTAGGAAAATAGCCCAAAAAGCATTGATGGCAAGTCTAGATGACAATTCATGTCATGTGACCAAGCTTCATAGAACATATAGAAATCTTCATCTATAAGCTTACTTGAGTCATAAATATACTTTCATAAACATGCATTCTTTTCAATAATTCATAAGCTTCTTCATGGTTTAAATGTCGATGCATCCTCAACTTCATTTACATCAATCTCATCAAAAGGACACTCATATCTTCATAAATGCATCTTTCATGGTTTAAGACCCACAATATAGCATCATAGCTTAGAAAATATGGGTTAAGCATGGGTTTATGGGATTTATCTTTAAAACGTGCAATTACTTCAAGTCATGCATTAAAATTCATAAAAAAATCAATTGAATCAATTTTGAAAGGAACCTATGACATGGAAGAAAACCCTAACTTCCACTGGACATTTCTAACTTCAAAATTGGAGAATTTAGGAAATCTATGAAGGAAAGAGCTCCATAGATGAAGACTATCATACCTTGGAGCTCAAATCCCTTAAGAAATTCGGTGATTTGGAGATTTGATATTGAAACCCTTACTTGACTTCTTCTTCTTCCTTTAGAGAGAGAAATATTTTCAGAGGAGGAGATGGATCAATTTTTGGAAATTTAAGAGGATGAATTTAATTTGGGTGATTTGGTGGTTAAAATCATTATATTGGGGTTTGGGTAGAAGGTAAAACGACGTAATATTGAGTTAAAATAATTGGGAAAAGAACCAATAACCCCTGACTTAAAACTGCTGAATTTTGCTCACTTGTAAGGCAAAATGGGTCATTAAGAGTACCACGGCCCGTATTACGAGTTGTGAAAACTCTGCCCGATAGGGCTTCACTATTACAGGCATAACTTGTTACTCCAAGCTTGGAATTACGCCAACTCAGTGGCGTTGGAAAGAGGACTTAGAGATATTTAATTTGGTAGGTCATGGACCACCTAATTCATTTTGTGCTTGTCACGACCCGAGTCTACATCCCGGACGTGACACGGCGTACAAGACTTCAAAGATCCTCATACAAGCCTCATAACATTCATACCATATGACATATGAAATAGTGCGGAATTTAAAACTCTTTTTAATCCATACAATAAAAAACTTTGTTTAAAACATCGGAAGTCTACTTGTCTCACATGACCATCTAATACATTTGAAAAAATCTAGGGTCACGGCCCTTACAATAGAAAGTCTAAAAAGTCTAATACAATAAAAGACATGAAACATCAATAAATCACTTGTCCTCGGATCCATGAGGACATACCATAAGCTTTTGAAGGAATCAATCCAAGCTTTGAACTAGAAGGAGTCACCTCAAATGCCGGAACCTACACTTTGTAGAAAATAGAAAAAATACGGGTTAGCACACAAAACTGTACTAAGTATGATAGCCATGCAAAATTCATGCTTAAAAAGGACATTTTGGTTTTAAACCATGCTATATGGAAATTTGAGAAAACATCATGAACTTTAGTATAAGAGGCATAAGATACAAGTATAATCGTCATATAAGTCATTACAGCACATTAGAACCTTCACCTTAATTAACCCTAAGCTATACTTGTGCAATGTAAGAATAGGATACCATACTAGTATTCCTACTAAGTACCACTTTGAGGCCACCATAGATGAACTTACTATTCTTAATTACTCATGTTTAGTCAATACTTATGCATAAGGAACACATACATTTCATAAGTCATGAAAAGGAAAATAACTCATAATACAATCCAAGTAAAGCATGCATCATTACATTAAACATTTAAGTGAACATTCTAATTAGCTTCATTAAGAGCACATTCATTCATTAGATATTAAGACATTGGAGAATCACACCATAGCCCTGTCAAAGACAACTCGTGCAATGTATGAATGGCATCCCATATTACCACCCACACTTCTTAGAACCTCTTGAATAACCATAGCACGTATCTCACATGATGGGAATAAGAAGTAACCGACATAGACCATGTGAGCTTAACATGGAATCCGGTGTCTGTCCCACACCGTAAAGGGTTGGTTTACTTGCCTAAGGTAAATCGGTAATTTAGCTTAGGTGAATCCACTAGTTAATACCTATGTGGTCACATAGTAATGGGATAAGAAAAATGTTCATTGGAACCGGGCCTAACGTGGGGAGAGCTAACATCTTACCATATCCACTTGGTACTAACTTGCATTCCCATAGAGTAGTTCATTCACATTAACAATATTGTACTTGAGAGAGCTACCAACATTAGGTCTATCAACCCAAAGTACATTACAAATGAAAGGGCCACCACCAGTAGGTCTACCGAATTAAGATACATTTTAGGATAGGTCATTGAATCACCAAGAAAGGGCCACAACCATTAGGCCTACCGATTCAAGGTTCATCATTTCACACATGAAAGGGCTACCACCATTAGGTCTACCGATTCAAGGTTTATCAATTACATTCATTCATAGACTCCTCATGAAACGGCTACCAACATTTGGCCTACCGATTCAAGACAATGCCTTAGGATACTTCATTAATCATTTATGAAAGTGCTACCAACATTACGTCTACTGATTCAAGGTTTATTAAGTCAAGATACATTAGTAATAAAAGAAGAGGATGACTAAGCCTATCAATTTAAGGTACTTTAATCAAGATGACTTTCATTTACACAAGCAGAGGATGCCCTAAGCCTACCAATTCTAGGTACATCAATCAATATTTCTTTTATTTACACAAGAAGAGGATGCCCTAAGCCTACCAATTCAAGATGTAACATTACATTGAAGAAACCTTTCACATATATCATCATCAATCACAAGTCTATAATTGAGAATGACCTTTCAATAATAACACAATTGCATTGTAGACATGATCACATTACTTTCATTGAAATCACAAGCATAAACATAGCATCGTAATTATACATCAATCGTTCATACTTTTCCCTTCAAGGCTATGAATCACAATTCACCAACACACCTAGAATACTACAATTTAGGCATGAATAATTAAATAATTCAATAAACTAAATCAATATAAACTTAATCTCTTCACATGCTTCCATAATCAATCTATCCCAAATCACAATTCACAATTCACAATTCACAATTTAGTATTTTGGGCAAATCATGAGTTCATGCGGGAATTTCATCATAAATAAACACTAATTCTTCAATTCGATTATAATTCATCATTAAACAATCATTGAAAACGTTTTGAAGTTGAATCCATGACTTAGATTGAAACCCTTAACTTTTGGGGGATTTTGGAAACTATGAAATCATGTTTTGAAAGGACTCCTTGGGTTGAAACTAACCAATGATGAAGACTACCATACCTTGATTGAAGAAATTCCACGAAATTGAGTGTGAAAGATGAACTCTTGAACTCGTAATGTCGACTTCTTCTTCTCCAATGGAGGTTTCTAGAGAGAGAATTATTTGGAGAGGAGGTAGTTTCTATTTTTGAGTTATGGGAATAATGAGTTGTAAAAGGGTGTTTAATACGTTAAAAATCCTTAAATAACTCTAATTAATCAAAATAAACTGGCCTCTAACTTAACTAACCACCCTAAGAATTTACCAAGTTGCCACTCCTAAGGCCGAACCTAGGCAAATTCTACAGGGTGACCTCGCCAACCAGCCCACGAACCGTGGGTGGGCTCAAGCCCCATCCTACAAGAATGTGGTTTGGTTCAGCAACCCTATGGACCTCTCCCACGAGATGTGAATGGACCTACGAGACATAGGTCCCATCCGTAGGTCCTTGGATTTTGACAGCTTTTGGTTCTTCTCGGGCAGCCTTCGCACTTTTGGGGTTAGGCTTTAGGGTCCTCCTCAAGGACCCTTGTTTGATCCTTGGGGATTTGTACCTTGACGCTTAACCCCTAAACCACTCAACTTAAGCTCGGTAATTCTTTTTACAATATAAAACCCCATAACAAACTCAACAAGACACTCGTAAGGCTCTAGTGTCTACTAGTGTTCTAAATCTGTACAGTGCTGATGGATATGATCATTTGAAGTTGAACTTAAACTTGAAGTCTAATAAACCCCCTTCACTGACAACTTCACGATCTGTGTGGGGCTTCACGGGTCGTTTAGACGCATGTGGTCCTTAACCAATGACTAAGGAATAACCCCTTTTGATTAACCCACTTGGCAACCCCTTTGAAGACCCGTCATCATCACCGTGTGACATCCAAGTGTCTGTCCAGGTGTTGCCTGCCTAGGAAGGTTTTGGAAAACTACCACGACCCCATTAACGGACTATGGCCTCATTCACATCCCGTCTAGGGATCCATGAAAGGTTCCATGGTCTATTTTTGGGCTTGTGTCTTGCCCTATTGACCCCTTCCTAGGCTTTCTTGATTGAGGTGTTACACAATATGTGAAACCTTAGAAATTGGAAAATCAAAGTTGGAAAAGAAATGTCTCAGTTTGAGATATTGGTTGTGTCCTACAAGACCAATCTACTGATCGTGAAAATTTCTATAGGTATTAGATACCAGTCATAGGTAAGAGGTTGAGTTTTTTTGGAATTTCAAGTTTCAGATGTTTGACCCACAAGTAGTCAGGATCAGTCATAGGTTGTTTGATTGGTCGTAAGATGGTTCCGTAGAAAGATTCGAGACTTTGTAGAATTTTATACAAAAGGTTGAGAACTATAGAAGGGGTCTATGGACTATTGGAAGTTAGATGACTTGTAGAAACTTCTCATGGGAAGTAAGGTGAATTTGTGTTTTTAAAGTTGGTTCTATGGTTAACCAGTATGGGCTGTAGGAACTGCGGAACGTTGCTCCAAAGCGTAGAAATCATCAAATACTTCGTAAGGATATTTAGGTCTTTTTTCTATGCATTAAATTCCTATATTATGTTCGTTTACCCCAATTTATAAGTCATATAACTACACTTCTACCTCAAAAATTTTCTTAACTCTCTCATTCACTCAAATCCCCAAATACCCTCCAAGATTTTCTTCAAAAATTCTCTCTCAAGATCAAGAAAGAAGAAGTTATAGTTTCCAAATCAAGTATTCTTTTTAACTATTGATTTTAGGCTTTGAAGAGCAAGGTATGTAAGGTTTCATCAATGGGTTCCATTCACCTATTGATCCCCAAAGATTTCTCAATTCTCCAAGTTTTATTTTATCTAATTGATTAGGTTTTCATTCAATTCTTCATGGTTTCACGTTGTGATGAATCAGTTGTTCAATTTTGAGCTTATCATGATTTTTTTTACTCAAATACATGCTTTCAGTTTGATTTCCAATGAATGAATCTAATTTTCATGATTTGGATGAAAAAATCTTAAAGACTATGAATAATATTTTCATGAGATTTATGCATGATTTATTAAAAGGAATGGTTTATTATCTAGGTTGATCTAGGATGAGAATCAATGAAATTGTGAATAGATTTTCTCAGACATTAAGGATTCATGATTAGTGAAAGGTTCTCTCACACATGCTTATATGAAGACTTCATGAGCTATTTTATGATTTTTAAGCTTGGATTAGTACATTAATTATGTTTTTATATGTATGATGATATATTTTTGAATATGACTATTCTATAGGGATTTAACATAGCACCAAGAGAACTTGAGGTGGAGGCTCAAATAGGGTAGTCTCCAGTAGCAACCTCTAGTTTCAAACTGCATGCCCTCATAGGATTGCCGTAAATGACCTAGCTAGTTGATCCACAAATAGCATATGAATCGTGATATATAGTTCTGTCTTGGAAAGTAGACTTTCCCTTCTCGATCTGGGAGTTACATCAGATTCAATGGTATTGCTCAAATGGTCTATTATCCATTAAAGATAATATCCAATAAAATGAACTAAGTTACTTTCAATGATTTTATGAAGATTTTATTATGTTTTAAGATGTAATGACCATATTCATGATTTATGATTCTTTTTAAAATGATTTTACGATGTTTTTCTTGGTCATGTAATCATGCTTTCGATTATGTCCGCTTATGATCATGTTTCATGTTTTATGCATGTCCCTCCTAGTTAGTACATTTCATGTACTAATGCATATTTGTGTCGACATTCTTTTACTATTGTAGGGTTAGACATTCATCCTCCTTCAACTCGTGGCTAGTGGATTGCTTAGTAGATTGAAGAGTTGGCGAGTCCTCATGATCCGAGGACCGTGTCACCTTTACTACATTTTTTCATCTTTAGTTTTCTGAAGTTGTACGTGGTGTATAGGTTATGTCCCAATAGCTTCTTTAATTATTAGAAATGCTTGTCAAGATTTCGTTTAGACATCCATTTTTATGTAAAATTCTTTCATTATATGAGATTTCCTACTGTTGTCCATTATGCAGTGTGGTATGCATGTCAAGTGGCTTGTGTAGGGACTCCCGAGGTCTCATGCGCCATGTAATGTCAAGGGTGTACTTTTGGTTGTGACAAACTTGGTATTCAAAGCATAAGATTTTAGTAAAGGTTATATGATGTTTGACAAGCCGCGTTGAGAAAAATCACGTTCATAAGTGTGAAGTGCACCACGTTTATTAATAGGAGGCTACAAAATGTTAGGAAACTTCACTTATTTTATTACTCTAATGTCATGCCATAGAGTTTATCTATATAAATATATGTCTCCTAAATATTTTCCTATGCTTTTTAGGTCATGTCACCTCGAAGAGCTTATGTGAGAAGAAATATGGGTGAGAATGTGGAGCTTGAGGTTCCCTAAGTTCCGATTGATCCTTTGGCCGAGCAAGTGACTCATGCCGAATTTCGATTTGTTTTCAACTGTTTCCCTAAGCTATGAGGGCCCAAGATAATAGATAGTTCATTGCTCCCATGAATACAAATTATGATACTAAGGCAAGAAGGGTAAGTGACTTAACTAGGATGAATCATCTAGAGTTTCTTGGTTCCAAGGTTAATGAAGATCCTCAAGAGTCTATTGATAAGATATATAAGATAGTGGGAATCTTGGAATTTTCTATGATGGAGAAGGCGCACTTGCCCGCTTATCAACTTAAAGGTGATGATCAAGTTTGGTTCAACCAATGGAAGGAATAGAGGTTGGTTGATGTGGGTTCTCTTGATTGGGAGAAACTCAAAGGGGCTTTTCTTGATCGTTTCTTTCCTCTTGAAATGAGAAAAGTGAAACTGCTTGTGTTCATTAATCCCCATCAAGGCAATATGAGTGTGAAGGATTATGCTTTGAAGTTTACTCAATTGGCTTTTATCTATGGTTGCCGACTCTAGGGCAAGGATGAGTAAGTTTTTGTCGGGTGTTTCCGATTTGGTGGTCAAAGAGTGTCGTACAACCATGTTGATCAAGGAGATGGATATCTCTCGTTTGATGTTACTTTCCCAACTAATTAAATATGAGAACCTCAAGGAAATGGCAAGTGATTCCAAGAGGGAAAGGACCGATGACAGTGACTTTTCTCATTCTAGGTATGGTCGACATGTGTGTTCTCAATTACGGAAAAAGTATTATGGCCAAGGTTCTTGTAATGTTTGATGAATCAGGAATTCTGACTTATATAGGGCCTATTATTTAATGAAATAGTGTCCTCAATGCTATTTTATGCGCATAACTGATGTTAATGTGGTTATATGCAACAATGAATGATTAAGAACAAGGCAAGGACAATACGATGTAAAAAGGAGTGAAAAAGTAGGAAAAGTTGAAGAAAAGATATGTTCGAGATCGCAAAAGCCACTCGGCGACTAGTCGAGTGAGCCTTCAGCTCGCCAAATATTTCAAGGAAATAACCCAAGTACCACGCCAACTTGGTGAGCAAAAGATGATTTTGCGATGCGCCGAATGGATCACCCATTACGATTCAGCTTGCCGAATCTTTTGAAATAGCTGGATGCAGGATCCACGATTAAAGATGAGAAGAAGTGAAACTTGGCGGATCGCCAAGTCAATCGCCAATCCCGACTAATTTCACATAGTGCACTCCGTGTTGAGTTTTTAGGATGTTTATGGAAGCATGTAAATTCATTTTTGAAAAGAGAGTTACACAGTTGGCACAAAGTGCATTACCTACTTTTGAGAGCTTTCACATAATTTTACATTATTGAACACTCTTAGTGAGGATTTGGATTCTAGTCGTAATTTTGGTGTGTAGCATTGGAGGTTGTTGAACGATTCAAATGGATAATCTTTTTGGTAACGATTTCTTTCTTTTAGCTATATTTAGCTAACACTCTTTACCTTAGGACTGTTATCATGTTGTCGAATGTATTAATTAGCAAAGGGATATTGCTAATTGTTGAACTTAATATTGTTCGGAAATGGGTTTAAATATTTATTCATGTTTTCATTGATGAACTAAGGTTGCAAATTCGGTTCTAGCTTAGATCTCTACTCTTGCTTGAGAAAGATGATTAGAATGGAATGAATAATTGGTAGTTTTATTGATTGCGTCTTTACAATGCATCTTGAGAAAGTGGTTTCGATTGCATCTTTACCGCCCAGCTCGAGAAAGTGGGTTTAATCAAGGAATTGGGTTGTTTTGTTTTATTAAGCTTGTTGACATTCGAGAAAACTCACTCAAAACATGACAGTTGATCGAGAGACAACTATTGTATTCAAAACCTAGCCTATGCATTGACATTTAACAAATTGAAGCAATAAGTAATTACAAAACTAAGAGAAATTAGCATTTGATTATTCACATTGGTCCTTTCTCTAATCGTTGAATTCCTGTGTTAATTGTTTTTTGTTAACAATTGGTAACTTAATCCCCTCATTTGATATTGATCAGTAAAATGTATTTATTTAGTTTATGTTGCATCATTTCTTACTCCTACAAAAGATTAGAACACTGACTCACTTCGTAATTGACCTCTCTACTTCATCACTGC
The DNA here is from genome assembly GCA_036250385.1 of Solanum microdontum. NCBI lineage: Eukaryota > Viridiplantae > Streptophyta > Magnoliopsida > Solanales > Solanaceae > Solanum > Solanum microdontum. The sequence continues at coordinate 44,521 of JAJONQ010000438.1, forward strand.
CCTTCGGATCGACCCCAACTAATCATTTCGTTTATACTTGTTATCGACCACCCACACTTTGAATCGAAAGAAGTGTAATTGAGCATTAACAAAAATGGTGCCGCTGTCGAGGATGGATGGTTAGAATTCTTTTATTGAAATGTTTCGTGAACTAATTTCGTTGTAGTAGAATTTTCTTATTTATGTTTCTATGTTGATTTTTCTAAACAGGTGAAGAGATGAGTGTGAACGGGAGCAATGCAAGGAAACTTGCGAACAATGATGAGATTGGAAAGTTCCATTATGTCAATGTAGATCAGCTAGGAAGTGTATGTGCTATTCGATTGCCTCAAACTGTGGGTAATGCAGTGTTTCATGTGACCAACACTATGTAGAAACTATTACAGATGGAAGGTCACTTTGGGGGACTTGCTCATCACGATCCTTTTGATCATATTTGTAAATTTGTGGATGTGTGTGGACCTATTTCCTTCAAGAACATCACTCAAGAATCTGTCTAACTCCATTTTGTTTCCCTTTTCTCTAATGGGGGAAGCAACGAAGTGGTTGACTAAATAATCAAGGGAATCTATCACTTAGGATGTGATTCATAGCAAAGTATATGAAATAACAAGAATGAGATGGGTTATTAGGATGTGATTCAATTATAGGCTAATATAGACAAATGGGTAATTGAAAGTATTAGAAATTAACTAGATATTAGTGAGTAGCATATGATGAGTCCACGATGTGGTCTTTTTTAGGGCTTTATTTTGATAGATTTAGTGTCCTCAAATTCATATTTTGTCTCAATAGCTGATGAAAATCCTTGAGTTTCAAGTATTTGGAGTTAGAGACAAAGAATGGACACTATTGTGCAGAAAGGAACAAAACAAGCTAAAGGAATGAAGGAATGAAGACGTGATGATCCTTCATGTCATTCATCGAATCACCAATGTCATTCGTTGAATCACCAATGTCATTCGGTGAATCGCGAAGATACCGCCTAGAGCTACAGAATCTCGGAGCTAAAATGGTGGTTAATTCGGTGAGTACTAACTATATTCGACGTATCGCCAATCTAGTCGGTGAAGGACCACAAGGTTGCCAAAAGTACTAAAGAAGAATCAAGCAAATGCAGATGGCAGATATGAAAGGATAAAGGGAAAATTGTGGAGTCATTCGGCGATCTCGACATGGATCGTCTAAAGTTACAGTAGCCAGACCAAGAAAAAGAGAAAAATGAAGGCGAGATGAAAAATAATCGACGATTCTCCGATCTGTCAGCCACAGCCGACTTACTTCGCCAAGTAGTCATAAGCAGTGACACTTCAGACTTGTTTAAATTAATTTTGGCTAGAAAGAGAAAATCAATCAGAAGAGAAGGAAGTAATTAATTAGCGGTAAACCACTACCAAAGGGTTTAATGAGTGATTTTAGCAAGGCTTTTAGAGAGATTTCATAGAGAGGAGATTATCAATTGATTTTTATCTATAATTCTCATTTTGTATGCAGCTATGGGAGTGATAATTGATTTTGGTTCTTTTATTTTTGTGATGAGTGGCTAAAACCCTTTACTTGGGGTTTTGATCATGACGCCAATTGTTGAATTTACTTAGCGGGTGTTTGTTATTTGCAAAAAATGGTGTTAATTTGAAGTGGATCTAAGTTGTTGCTGTGTTTCAAGGTTGAATTGTATGACTTCGCGTGTCAATTTCAGTTTCGTGCACTTGTTCGAGAGAGAGAGGTGTCGAACCAAGGTGACAATCTTAGCATCCTAGTAGTGGGTTTCCTTGGTTTCAGCTTGAGAGAGTGCAACAAATGATCCATCCTTTGTATTCAGCTCGCAAGAGTGAATTTGATGAGTGTAAAGAGCTGGGCTTCTTTGATTGGTGTTGAAGTTCGGGACAAGGTAATTGTTCGAGAGAAAGTTACTTTATATATGGTTCGACCTACCCACAACAAATTATCCCATTATGAGCAGTAACCCATATCTACTTCGTTGAGATTCAATAATTGGTTGATCAATTCCCCAAGCTTTACTCTAATATTTGATAGTTTGTGTTCAAGTGTAAATTTGGGATTGATAGGTAAAACTTGAAATTTGAGATTTGAATATTATTGTACAAGAATTGTTTGATTGAAGATGTTGTCATTGTACTTTTATTATTGAATTTGAAGAAAGTACTACTCCCTGTGGGATCGACCCCAACTCATATAGTTGAGTTATTATACTGACAAATGATCATTGGCATTTAGTATTGGATGAAATGCCTTGATACGTTAATCAAAATGGTGCCGCTGACGAGGAGTAGCATAAGTTAAAATTCTTTGATTGAAAATTAAACACTCTCAAATTCGTTGGCTGTAGTTTTATCAGCTTTGGCTGCTTTGTGTAAGTGTTGGTTGGATTTCGTAGAAGTGAACAAGAGTGAGGAAGAGATGAACGACAACCAAGCAGGTCATCGAGTTGGTATAGACGACATCAATAGTGTCTATAACCCAGCTCGATCGGGTCGAATGGGTGCAATTTGCATTCCACAAACTGATGAGAATGCGATGTTTGAAGTCACTAGCACAACTCTTCATCTTCTCCAAATGAGAAGACTATATGGAGGGCTAGATCATGAAGACCCGCATGAGCATGTGAGAAACTTCATAGAGGTTTGCTGCCCTTTTTCATTCAAAATGTTTCTCAATAGTCAATTTGGTTGTGGTTATTTCCATTGTCCTTAACGGGAGAAGCTAATAAGTGTTTAGCCGAGTTACCAAACAATTCCATCACATCTTGGGAGGAGTTGGTTATAGTATTTAACACAAGATTCTTTCCTCCATCAAGGATGATGAATCTTAGAGACGAATTTCAAAGTTTCAAGCGACAGGAGGAGGAACCCATCCCTGAAACGTAGGTGAGATTCATGACGCTCCTACTTAAATGCCCCACTCATGGGCCACCAAATGATTTGTTACTTCAATATTTCTACCGTAATCTCGATTCGATTAATAAAGGAGTGGCTGATCAATTGGTACAACGAGGAATAATGTTACAATCATTTGAGGTAGCTTCGTTTCTTCTGGATGACATGACTAGAATAAACCAAGCGTGGTACACCAAAGAGGATCAAGTTTTTCCATTTCATTTTAGATTTACACAAGAACAACTTGATAAACAGAAAGAGAGGGATGAAAATATCAAGAAGATGTTGGCCCATATTGAAGTTCTACAAGAGCACATGAAGGAGACATGTGGAGTGTTTAAAGTTGAGGAGGATTCTTCTTTCGGTTACTCAAGGCCGGGGGAGAATCAATGTTGGAACTCCAAGAGATATGAGGAGGGTTTCCACCCACGTTCTCTATAGCGAGGCAGAAATCAAGGTTGGAACTATCATAAGGGAGAAGAACAAAGGAGATACTATCAAGATTGGGCTAAGCAAAATGGTTATTGGAGAAGCGAAAATTATTACGAGGTAAACCATACTCACTTAAGTGTAATCCCAAAATCAAAAGCTAATGCGAGTAGTCCCAGGGTGAATGACTTTTTGTCACGCATACTTGACAAAGTTGAAGGTTCGGATGATTTATTGAAAGGGATGATACATAAATTTTCATCATTGAACAGTAAAGTGAACTCTCATTCCAACGCCATCAAGACACTTGAAGTCCAACTGAGTTTATTATCAGCTCAGTTGAAACCAAAGATAACGATAGAAGATGACGATAGAGGGATGGTTGTGGTTACTCGAAGCGAAAAGGTAGCAATAGGTAATGTGATGGGAAATGAAGATGCTCAAAAGCATGAAGAAGATGAAGGAATGGAGGAACAAGAGTTGCTTATTCCTCAAAACCTTTCTAAAGAACCACAAAAGAAAGTGGAACAACACATTCAAACTCCAAAAGTCATGCAACCTTTACCCAAAATAGCTCTACCATTTCCCCAATGTTTAAAGAAGAAAAATGAAGATGAGAAGTTCAAAAAGTTCTTGTCAGTGTTCAAGACACTATCAATCAACCTCCCCCTTGTGGAAGCATTGTTGGAAACGTCAGGATACGCCAAGTTCATGAAAGAGTTGGTCATGAAGAAGAGGAGTTTGGATTTTCAGACAATTGAAGTTTCCCATAATTGCAGTGCAATTATGACTATGGAGCTAATCAAAAATATGGAAGATCTCGTGGCATTAACCATTCTTTGCACCATAGGCATTCTCCAATTTGCTAAAGTTTTATGTGACCGAGGAGAAAACATCAACTTAATGCCCTATGTGGTATACAAAAAACATGGATTGGGTGAACCGAAAGCAACCACAATGGGACTATTGATGGCAGAACGTTCAATCAAACATCCTGTAGGGATACTTTTTGACATATTGGTGAAGGTCGATCGGTTCATTTTTACGGCTGATTTTGTTATCTTAGATTGTGAAATAGATGGTGAAATTCCCATTATTTTGGGAAGGCCATTCTTAGCAACTTGGAGAGCATTGGTGGATGTTGAAAGTGGAGAATTGAGGTTTCAGGTGAATGAAAATGAGATAACTTTCAATATTTGCAAATCCATGAAACAATTAGGATGTGATTCAATTAGTAACAATAGGTGTGAGGAAGAAAAAATACATATAAGTCAACTTAAAGAGCTAAAAGTTGAGAGCCAATTGCTTGATCATACTTTTATTGATTTGTCATTGTTGGGAAGAGTGCACTAGAGTTATCTAATGAAGTAGATAATATTATTTTTAAAAACTCTAGTATGTGTAAATATGAGGGTGTAAATAATAATACAATTGAAAAGTTAGGGCGCACTAGACCTAATTCCAATCAATTTTCCACATTATGTTTAGATGATGAAATATTAATCGACCCATTTGAGCCTATAGAAGACTGTATGGGGGAGGAACAATGTGTCTATATTCTTGAATTTATTGTTCCAATATCGGAGAATTACATTCATCACTTAGGATCCAATAAGTGCATAATGTGATATCTATTGCTTGGGACCTTTATTATTGTACTACTACCCCTTGAGCGTAATAGAAAAATTGATGCAAAATTAGGGGTGCAATTCATATCTTCAAAGTGGAAGGAAAAATAGTAAAATTAAGCGCTTATTGGGAGGCAGCCCAATTAGTAGTGTAATTTCTTATTTTATTTTATTAGTATCACTTTTTTTTTCCTTTGGTCTTGTTTTTGCAGATTAGGGGAAGTTTGAGTACCCAAAAAAAAAATTGAAGTAGAGGAGAATGTTTGATCCTAAGTGTGGGCTGACTGATGAGTCCGCAAATTGGACTCATTTAGGGCTTTATTTTAATAGAAATTTTGTCCTCAAATGCTTATTTTATTTCAATTTCTGATGAAAACCCTTAAATTTCAGGTATTTGAAGTTTGAAGGAAAGCATGGACACTACGTCACAAAAAAGAATGAAAAGGCTGAAAAGAATGAAGAAATGAAGACCCGAAGATTGCCGAGTCCACTTGGCGAGTCACCGAAGGGTCTTACTTCACCTTTTGTACCAGTGTGCTGAGCCCTGAAGGAAAAGATCTAGTCGGCGGTAAAAAGGAGCAATCGGCGCATCGCCGAGAAGTTTCGTGCAGCAGTACCATATCACCCAATGACCCAGAGCATGATGATGCTGAAGGATGGTGCACGACGACGATGAACTACACCGAAAGGCAATTATCCGAGTTGATCGGTGATTTCGGCTAATGACGCCGAATGATCCGCTGCAGCACAAATCTATGAAAACTTAAATACTAGTTAGAGTTGAAGTTTTAAGTGTCGAACAATTATTATAATTTTCATAAAGAGTGGTACTTTTTAATATTTTTTCTCTAAGTTTGAGAAGGTTTTGAAGACTTAAAGTTCCAAAGGTTTTCATCTTCAAGATTTGGATTTGGGTCTCTTGGATTCTTCAATTTTGGCTTGTATCAAGACTTAAATCTTGATACCCAGTTGAATGCAAGCTCAATTTGGTATAAATTTCTATCTCTTATACATGTTTGGCTAAAAACTCCAATTCTTGGGTTGTGATTTAGCGAATATGGGTTAAGATAATTGTTGGGTTTTGCTTGCTGATAGTCTATTTGTAGATTAAATGTGATTTCGTTTAGTGGTTGTGGATGAATTTAATGAATTCGTAGTTGATAATACAAGTTTATTTAGGTGTTTTCGGCGTGCGAGAGAGAGAGGTCATAAAACTAAGACCACTAAACTGATGGCCAGTGTAAGTGGGACAACATGAGGTTCAGCTCGAGAGAGTGAACCCTAGTCCCATGTCCACACACTCAGCTCGAGAGAGTGAGGGGTTTAAGGCAGAGGTTGTTCCTCATGCGGCAATTGTGTGTACGAGAGGAATGCATTCGAAACGGGGTAAGTTGCTCGAGAGAAAGCTTATCCCCCTTAAAGTCTTGACTAGTTATAATTATTCTATGAATCTTCTATCGAAAGCATGTAACAAATAATCTAGCTTAACCCGTATTCCCATCACATCCCAAGGATCTCCTCTCATTACTTAGAAACCCTTGTTTATTTTGTTGTTATTACTTAATAGTGACAAAACCCCCACTGTTAGTTGACACTCTTGTGTCCCCCTTCAATTTACAATGTTTTTAATCGTTAATGTCTTTAGCTATGATTTGTTAAAACTAAATTTTATTTTTCTATTAATTCTCAAAACCACTCTGTTGGGAATGATCCCAACCCTTGGTTGGGTTACTAAACTATTGTACGATCGTAGACACTTGCATCGGAAGTTGTGTCTTGATTACTAAAACATCAAAATGGCCCCATTGCCGGGGAGTGGTGTTATTTAAGAATTTTTAGATTAGTAGAATTTGTGTGCTTCCTATTTGTAGTTTACTCATCTAATTTTTGGTTTTGTTTTATTTGTTTGTGTGAATATTTCAGAAAGCATGACTGTTAACGGTTGCAATGGTAGCCAGGTGGGCCACAAAGACGACATCGGTAATCTCAACGATGTCCAAGAGCCTAACATTAATGACCTACATCTCTTGGGAGGTGTTGGAACCATCCGTTTACCCCAGCAGAGGGAAATGCAGTGGTCCACATAACGACCATCATGTTGCAACTCTTGCAACTAAAGGGACTTTTCAGTAGATTGGCTCATAAGGATCGTCATGAGCGTCTTCAAAACTTCGTAGATGTATGCAGACCATTCTTATTCAAAAACATCTCTGACGAGTCAGTTTGATTAAGATTATTCCCTTTCTCGTTGATTGGAATGGCGTGCAAATATAAAGCCGAGTTTCCGCGAGAATCCATCACTTCTTGGGAGGAATTGGTAACCGCATTTCAAGTGCTATTTTTTCCTTCCCCCGAAGATGATATCACTTAGGGTTAGCCCAATATATACATCATGTAATCACACCAAGAACAAGCAAGTATCAAGAAGGGCCGGCGCCCTGTATCAAGCAGGGTCAAAGCCCAATAATCAAGAGAACCAAGAACCATATTAAAAATGGCTTTCTAGTTCGTACTTAAAATGGACAACTTTTATTCTTAAGATGGACTATTCCAGAGTCAAGATGGAAAATGATCCGAATCAAGAGGCATGCCAATAGTAACAAAGTCACACCCACAAGAAGGACAAGGTCCCAACAAGAGTGCCAAGTGATCAAACAATCCGTACAAGTGGGCAAGTTACACAATTGTCTTTAACGTCTTAAAGGATACCAACACGACAATGCAAAGTGACAAGAGGTAACCAAGGTACCAACATCAACTTTCACATATACGAGCAGTTAAAAGATTGCAAGTACAAGTTAATACACTTGTAGCCCCAGTTGGTGATCCGATCAGTGTGTGCTCCTCATCAAACTAGGAGACAGTGACTACGTCGGGAAGCACTTTCCGAGGGTTTCCTCTGGTGCCTCGAGGTGCAATGCGAGAGGTCCTAGTGTTGAGAGGAACATATGCTGGATCTGTGTCAGTGTATGTGTCCTCATCGATTAACAGGAAACTAGGGGCAACAAATTTAGACTTGCCCTGTTATGAGTAGGTGACCAGCTTCTTAGGTGCCATCGTACATGCGGGAGCAATATTAGTGCCCAAGACTAACCATAAATATACTAAGAAAAAGTTGAGAACTATAAACGAACAGTAACAAAGTCCCAAACAAATTTCAGACAGAGGCTACAGTGGTCATCCACGGAGGTTAACTTCGGTCCATAGACTGATCTACGGTCCATGGAACTCTTCCGTGGATCAGGGGGCCAACAGTATAGGTCGCAGATGGAAACCACAGAAGTGCAGAACGGTCCGTAGATTGATCTTACGTACCGTAGTCCACATCCGTGGTTTCACACTTGGTGAAATTTTTCATGCGCATACTGTCACGAACCTCATCTACGGTTCGTAGATGGATCTACGTTCCGTAGGTGGGGTATCGTGGATGCCGTCTGTGCCAGGTTTCAATCAGTCTTTACTTCTGATCATACATTTATGGCCTTTATTGGCAACATTAACGAAGTCTAATCATGAATTTTACATTCAATTATGCTAGGTCTTCATCCTTAGGATTCCTAATGATCATTTGACCAAATAGTTAAGACAACTAGTGGAACCCTAAGTCGAAACTTACATCTAGACTTGTAAGCACATACAATAAAGCTACACAATCACTATCTATCGTTCCAAGGGCATTGTAATTTTCAAGTTTATCATGAAATTTCATCTTACAATTACCCAAGCTCAAGATCCAACTCCAGACTTACTATATTCAATCTATGAATCGAAATTCAAAGTGAAGGGCAAGTCTATTACCTTACAAGCAACGAGGAGTAGGGTGATTGCGAGACGACACTAAGCTTAGCAAGACCAAGGAATCAACTCTTCGTTACTAACCAAACACCAGACCCTTCTTGTGGAATATGGAATGGGTTGTATTTGAAATGGAAGGGAATTTGGGAATTTATGGAAGGGATGATATTATGGGGGAGTTAAGGAGTGATTTAGGGAGGTTATGGGATGGTGGAAACGGTTTTGGGAGTAATGGAGGGAAGTGGAATGGTTTAAAACATGGGGGTTTTTAAATAGGGGTTCGGGTCGGGTCGGGTCAGACAGCCTTAGGGTTTGGACTCACGAGACCTCGTTTACGATCCGTAGATCAGGACCGTAGATCACTCTTACACTTAGAAAAATTTAGAGGCTTACTTGGGATCTACGGACACCATTTACGGTCCGTTGATCAATCAACGGACCTTCGATGGGGTCCGTAGACCTCTGCACCAGACCATTTTATGAAGAATTTTCATGGTCTACCTGCATATGTAGCAAACATTAGGATATTCTTTTTACATTTTCTGGATATTTTTTAGACACTGACCCTATACTAATTCTAGCCAACACTAAGAACTAACACACTGAGAAACCTACCTAAATTGATACAAAGAAGTAATTAAACAAAGAAAAATTACTAAAAATAAAAAAACAGAACCCTGTCGTTGGCTAGATTGTACATCTTGGGTTGCCTCCCAAGCAGCACTTGATTTAACATCGCGGTACGACGCAAGTGTCTTGGCAATAAGGGGAACTTAGTCCTCGATATGTGGGCCCATACCAAATCTTGACACGTATGGGAAAGGTTGCATACGAATTAGACTTACCCAGTAAGTTGGCTCCGGTTCACTAGTGTTCCATGTGTCCATGCTCAAGAAATGCATTGGTGATCCGGTATCCATCCTTCCCTTAGAGTGTTTAGGAGTTGATGAAAATCTTTCCTATGAAGAAGTTTTGGTTGATATTTTAGATCGGCAATTAAGAAATTAAGGAACAAAGAGGTAGTTTCTGTTAAAGTCTTATGGAGGAATCACTTAGTTAAGGGTGCTACTTGGGAGGCCAAGGCCGATATGAAGACCCGTTATCCTCATCTTTTTCCTTTTACTCCTTCCCTTACTTGAGGTAATTATTTCTTGATTTGGCGTTTTCGAATAATTGTACTATGAGTTTTCTTTAAGATTTTCTGATGTGTGCATGTTCTTATGAGAATTCATGTTTAGCATGTATTGAGTTTTCATGATTTATGTATTCCTCATGTGGGGCTGCACTTTAGTATAAATGTTGCATATTTGACTTCGTGAGGTGAACTAATGAACATGTGTGCTATACTTTTTATGATATGGCTAAATGGCTCTTTATTGATTGATTATGTTGAGCTTGTTGCATGGAGAAGGTAGTTCCTCCTAAAATGATATGAAATGATAATGTTGTGTTCATAGTGGGTTGTTGATGTAGTTTCTACCTCCTTGTGATAGAATTGATTATGTCTTGAGGTGGAGTGTTGTTTCTCTTATGTTTTGTGCATCATTAATGTGGCAGGTTGTTAGATTGTGAGTCTTGAGTCGTTAACCCCTTAATGTTTTTTAAAGTGTCATTCGAGGATGAATGTTCCTAAGGGGGAGATAATGTAACACTCTGAAAAATGCTAGGTTAATCTAGAGCCTATGTATGTGAGCTAATGTTGAGGTTCAAGGAGGTTAGTGAGTTAACGTCCAGACTCGAGTCATAAAGTATGTTTCGTAACTTCATACTAAGGACCTAGAGCCTATACGTCAGGGCAAGGCTGCGACAAGAACCCCCCAAGGGCCCTTGTTAAGAGCAAAGGGGCTGCTCGAAAAGCTGCCAAAAGCAACATCATTCATGAAATAAAGACCACGAGGCGCGGACTGACTCAAGCCCCATAATTGAGAGTCATGAGTCAAGCCTTGGTCTCCTCAAAGGTCCTTCAAAACTCCATGTTACAGCCCCATTCCACGGACGTGCAGTACGGTCCGTTGACCAGCTCACACTCCGTGGAAAGGTCTCGTGAGTTGAGACTTAGTATACTCACCAAGACCTCGAACAACCCCTTTCTGAACCAGACCACGGACAGCCATGATGGTCCATGGACCCATCCACACTCCGTGGTTTGGGGTTCGTGGATCGTGCCTGGGCAAGCTGTCCTGGTTCTGCCTTAGAGGGGGTGTTTTGGTAAATTACTAATTTATTTGTTTAAGTGTAGGGACGGTTGTATTTAGTTGTTTTAAGTTTATTAAAGTATTTTTAAGTATTAAACAATACTTTTAACTCTCATAAGTCACAACTAAATTAAACCCACTCCCCTCCCCTAAGAACGTTCTCTCTCTAAACTCCATTGAAGAACATAGAAGAAGCTCAAGATTAGGGTTCAAGCTCCAAGATTTTCACTCATATTTCGTGGGAAAACATCAATCAAGGTATGGGAACCTTGATTCATGGAATACTTTCCCCCATGAAGCCCTCTCAACTCAATTTCGAAAATGGGTTTTATTGTTCAAAACTAGGGTTTTCATTCTAGTCATGAGTTATTCTTAAAACCGTTTTCATTACGTTATTCGATGAATATTATGAATGATTTGACTTTTTAATGGTGATTTTATAGTAAAACACCACATGAACCCATTAACTACCCCATGACCCCAAATTTCATGAATTTCAATGAAGGTATTGGTGCAAGGTGATTTCTACTATGTATTGTGGTTATATTAATTTGGATATGAAACCTTGCCTTATTCATGTTGATGATAGTATATCCTAAATGTAAGTGTGAGAATTGGTTCATGACCTTGCAAGGGGTAAATTGTGAAGGATTGTTCATGATTGTTAATAGTTATTGAATTACTTATGAACTCATTTGAATGGTGAGAATCCTATGACTATTGTGTGAATTGAGGTGTTGTTAGAAGACTAATTTCCCGTATCCTTACACATGTTTATGTATAAAATGTGTAGGATGATGTTGATGTTTTTGTGTTGATGGAAGGTCTAGTTCTCATGAAAACTCTATGAATAATGAGATGAGAGTTACTCACCCTAAAATGATGATTCTAAGGTGAAAAGTAGTTCTTACTTAAATGAATCTATGAGCTATTTAGTGAATTGTATTGAACGAAGGGTAAAGTATGCCTTCACACATGTAGATACAATTCCATACTAATTATGTATAATTGGGAAATAATGCTTAGTACCAAGGGGATATTGACAATGAGGAGAATCCCCCTCCGCTAATGCAATAGGTTGGGTCATCTATAGTAAACACTACAATAAAAAGGTTCAGTTAAGACCAACATTTAGGGACGAGTTAATAATCTCGTCACAAAAAGTATATTTTGGGACGAGTTAATAATCTCGTCACAAAAAGTATATTTTGAGACGAGATTATATTTCGGTCCTAAAATTTATATGTTATTGGGAAGGTAAAAAATCTCATCCCTAAGAAAACTAATGACTTGTCCCAATTGTAATTGAGAAACTTAGTAGAAGCGCCAAAACATTGCTAAAACCCAAAAAATAATAATTCTGAAAAGTAACCGGCAAAAAGAAACACTATTTTCTAATTATAAAAAAAATCATTTTTCTCTCAAAATCCATTGGTCACGTTTTTCCCCTATACGTATTCTCAAATCCAGAAGCAAATCCTCTGAACGTATTCTCAGCAGCAACGTTCTCTCAACTGCGAATCTAAGGTATGGTGTATCTTCTTCTTCCTATTTACTGATGATCATATCGTTCTCTCAACTCAACAAAAGTGTTTCTTTTTCATCTTGGTTAACAACAACCTAGAGTTATTCAGCTCTGCCTCAAATCCTCTGTATGTATTCTCAGCAGCAAAATATTTATTTCCTTTTAATAACTGCGAATTCAAGGTATGCTGTCACTTCTTCTTCTTCCTGTTTGCTGTTCTTTTGCTCAACTCAACAGAAGCGTTTCTTTTTCATCTTGATCAACAGCAACCTACGGTTATTAGGTTGTGGCTCAAATCCTCTGTAAGTATTCACAGCATCAACTTCTTTGTTTCCTTCTCTCAACTATGAATTTTTAGTATGATGTATCTTCCTCTTCGTCCTGTTTACTAATCTGTTGCTCAACTTTGCCCTATTATCTTATTTTATTGAGTCCCGATTCTAATTAAAAGTTTAATTATATTTGAAGTGTATTCATGTTTGTAGTATATTGTGTGTTCAAATAATCACATTACCCATAATAGAAACTCTATTTTAGAAAAATAACTATGAGGGAACCCTTCCTCTTTTCTTCTATGTTTCGGGATTCGCCTCTTCAGTGGACACCAAAGTCCCTTGTATAGAATAAATATATGATTCTTGTTTTATTAGTTGTTGATTTTACAACACAAAGATTCTTTACAATGGAGTCTTGATCGACTTGTAATAATAAATGTGATTATTTTCTATATACTACAAGTTAAGTAATTGCTTTCTTTTATTAATCTGTTACGGGTTGTGAATTCACAAATATTTTAACATCACTGATTCACTTGTTTTTGAAGTCTTTAACCAGTAAATAGTTATTTTGGTCATTAACCTAATTTTCTTAACCAACGAATCATGCTTAAGTCTTAACATGTTTGATCTAATGAATCATCTGATCATATAGAGCATACAAAATTTTCAAAAAAAGAAACTGTACTTCATCTCTTATCCTACGAGGTATTCTAACACAAGCAACATTGGTTGTCTCCTTCATAATGTCCTCCATGTTCTTCTTCTTCCTTCTTCTCTTTTTATCTCCTTCTCTCCTTCACGGTTTCCCTTCTTTAATGGAGAAAACAGACCCATGTATAAATAGGTATATGAGGCCTGATGGATTAGTTGTTGACTGTACAACATGAAGATTCATTATATTGGAGTCTTGATCGAGTTAAGTAATTGTCATCTTTTATTAATGTCCTACAGGTCATTAATCTACACAATTGTTAACATCACTATTTACTTGACTTTGGAGTCTTTGAACAATTAACTAAAGATAGTGATTAACAAATAAGTCAATTTGAATGGCCATTTATGTCATGTCTAGTAAACAAGCAACTACTGCCTTTAAAAAAATCATGTCCACTAATCAGATTATCGAAGAAAATAATTATAAAAGATTGACGAGAAAGAAAGCATGAGTGAAAATCTAAGGATTTCTCAAAGAAAATCATCAAAATTCTGAGAAAGAAATCTAAATATGTTGCTTTGTAAATGGTGTTCTTCTCTAATTTTGTTCAGTTTGCTCATTTTCGTTATTCATGGTTGTTGTGTCACAATATTGGTAGGAAACAAACTTTAACACTTTTGTCATACATTACCTATTTGACTCCTACACTAATGATCGTGGGAAGATGATGAACTATAGAATAAACTATTGTAATGTAGTTATTGACTTTCTTTAATAAATGGTGAACACATTAGATGGAGTGAAATCCAAATAAGTGATAGCATATGTGAACTAAAGATCAAAGCAACTCGACTAACTAAATGTATGACAACTTATGAACAATCTAGAAAAGAAACATATCTGATCATTTAAACGAGAATCTTATTGCCTCAAAAGAGAAAGGTCTAAAAGAAAAAACATAATAATTTACCTTTCTAGCAACTGATATGTTGCTTCTTCCTTCAGCCTCTCTAACAAAAAGGGCTTCAACACCAGTAGAGTGTAACATAGGGAAAGTATTGGAAACTGTTTGAACTTGCAAGTACTATTTTCTACTTTCTTGAGTTGCCTCGATCCCTTTTTCTTTGTTGCTTCATGTTGCAAGCACTCTTCTATTGATCAGCAAATTTATGTATACTTTTTTTCAGTTAACAATTTCATGTACAGACTTGTCATGTACAATGTTAAGTTAAGTAGGATATTAAAATTTGAAACATTAAATTCTTTCCATCTTATTATCAAAAATTATATTAACATCAATTATTGTCATTTGAAAGTATATTGCAATTCCTTAACTGAAAAAGTAGCCAAGGTCTACTAGAAATTGTGATCTTAGAGTTCAACTTAGTTGTGTGCATCTAATTGCAACAAGTTGTGTGCATATTATTATTTTCATTTCATTTTTAAAAAAATAAATAATTTTTATGCTTTCTCTAAGGTTATGGCACCTAGTAAGCAATGGATGGAACTTGTTGACAATTGACTTGATGAAGTCTATTTAGCCGGTGTGCAAAAGTTTTTAGATTATGCCTTTCAAAGAACAAGAGAAGAACATGAAATACAATGTCCATGTGTCAAATGTTTCAATACAATTCTAGGAACTCGTAAAACAATTGGGACACATTTGCTAGTGTATGGTATAATTCGAAATTATACTTTCTGGTATCACCATGGAGAACGTTTGGGTGAGCCATTGACTGAATATGAATCTGAAGATGAAGATGGTGATGCAGTAGAAGAATGTGAGAGTGAGGATGAAGTAGAACGAATTGTTGAGAGATCAATATCCTAATCTTGACGGAGGAAGTACACACACAGATTGTGATGATTTACTTGAGGAGAACCATATTTTGAAAAATTATTTTTTTACAGCCTATTATAGGATTTCGAGAAGCCGTTGTACAAAAATTCAAAAACTTCAAAGATTTCCTCTTTGATCAAATTACTTCATATCAAAAGTATTGGTCATTGGAGTAATGCGTCATTTACAATTTTATTGAAACTATTAAAAGATGAGTTGTTTCCTCATGACACTGATTTACCAAGCTCATATTATGATGCAAAAACGATAATTCAAGAACTTGGGCTTTCTTATAATAAGATTGATGCTTGTACTAACTATTGCATGTATACTGGAAGGAGGGTAACTTATTCGATTCTTGTAAAATTTGTGGTGCATCGAGATGGAGAATTAATAAACATAGTGGGGAAATAAAGAATAAGAAATGTAAAAAGACAGCTTCAAAGAGCTTACACTATTTTCCCTTAAAGCTTAGACTTTAGAGGTTGTTTATGTCTACAAAGACATCTTCTCTAATGACATGTCACAAGGATGAAAGGGTTGATGATGGAATAATAAGACACCCATCTGATTCAATGGAATGTAAGTCATTTGATGAACTTCATCCTTCATTTGCAGTTGACCCTCGTAATGTTCGACTTGGACTTGCTAGTGATGGATTTCAGCCTTTTTGAAATTCAAAAACCTGACATAGCATTTGGCTTGTTGTTCTTATTCCTTATAATTTACCACCTTGGTTGTGTATGAAACAAGAAAATTTCATTTTGTCGATGCTTATTCCTGGTCCAAATGGTCATGGAGATACAATTGATACATATCTCCAGCCTTTAATAGAGGAATTGAAGGAGTTGTGGGATGTTGGTATTGAGACCTGTGATGCATCAACTAGAAAGAATTTTAAGTTGCATGTTTCTTTGTTATGGACCATCAATGACTTTCCAGCTTATGGAAACTTATCTGGATGGAGTACAAAAGGAAAACTGGCATGTCCATGTTGCGATAAGGACACAGCTTCAATTCGATTGACTAATTGTAAAAAGCAGTGTCTTATGGGTCATCGGTGTTACCTTCCTCTTAATCATAAATGGAGAAATGAGACAGTTATTTGATGGTACACAAGAGAAAAGGCCCCCACCGAAAATGCGTTCTGGTATTAAGATACTCGATCAAGTGCATCTTGAAGGACTACAATTATCAAACAATCCAAAGAAAAGAAAGAAGATTTCTCATGAAAATCGAAATGATAAATTGAACAAGAAAAGTATCTTTTTTCAACTTCCATATTGGAAGTGTCTCTTGTTGCGACAAAATTTGGATGTTATGGATATTGAAAAAAATATATGTGATAATATCATGGGGAAAATAATCAATATCAAAGGAAAGACCAAGGACACAATTAAAACTCGGCACGACTTGCAAGAAATGAACATTAGGTCGGAATTGCACCCATTTCAAAATGGGGAGAAATTTGAAGTTCCAACTGCATGCTACACATTGTCTCCTGAAGATAAGCACAAATTATGCCTTTTCTTAAATAATCTAAAGATTCCTGATGGGTTTTCATCTAATATTTCTCAATGTGTGAACCTAAAAGATAACAAGATATTTGGATTGAAAAGTCATGATTGTCATGTTCTTCTTCAACATTTGCTCCCTCTTGCACTTCGTGGAATGTTGTCTAAAGAAGTGTGTGAACCACTGATTGAATTATCTATATTTTTTAGTTTGCTTGGATCAAAGGAGTTGAAAATCGATAACTTGGAACATATTGAAGCAGAAATTGCAAGTTATATAAGCTCTTCCCTACTTAATATTTTGATGTCATGGAGCACTTACCTGTTCATTTAGCTAGTGAAGCTAAGATTGTTGAACCAATTCAATATTGGTGGATGTATCATGTGGAACGATGGTTATATTTTTTGATATCTCTCATTGCTAATAGGGCCTGTCCTGAAGGTTCGATTGCAGAGGGCTATATTGCCATTAAATGTATGACCTTATGTTCGAGGTTTCTGCATAGAATTGACACAAAGTTCAATAAGCCTGAACGAAATTATGATGGGAGTTTAAAAAAGTGTGATGGAGGCTTATCTATATTTTGTCAATCTGGAAAAACTCTGGGAGCTAAAACTCCATATGACCTTGAAGCAGATGAATTAGAACAAGCACATATTTACATACTAAAGAATTGTGATGAAGTCTTACCATATCTCGAGTATGTAGTGTTCTTTCAAATCGTTTCATTATTATTATTATTTCCGTCAGGTTAGTTTCATTTCTATATTAAATTCATTGTTTACTTCAATTTTGTAGAGAGTTTGCACAAACTCATGAGAATGCTTGACACTTCTGTGATGTAGAATGGAACAACCAATTTATTGAATGGTTTAAAGATAGGGTGAGTATTACATAAACATCAAATTTGATATTATAATATTGTATTACTCATTCTAAACTAGTTAATGTAATCTTGTTTATACGTACCACAATTGCACAAAGGAGATGATAGTCGTATGATGGAAGTTCTCCTCTCACTTTCACACGGTCCTACCAAATATTTCACGCATCTAATGGTTATATTATTAATGGATATAGATTTCATGTAGAAGATTATGATAAAAAGTTAAGGGCTCAGTAATGTGGTGTTGTTGTATTGGGTGAGAATGATAAAGTTAGTGAGAACCTTGATTATTATGGAGTTTTAATAGATGTGATTGAGTTGCAATTTGTCATGGATAGAAGAGTGGTTTTATTTCGATATAATTGGTTTGATGTGTTTGATGAAATAAAAGGAGTCAAAAAAGACGAGTTTGATTTTGTGAGTGTTAGTCCGAAAGATTACTCAAAAACAAATGAACTCTTTGTTTTACCAAACCAAGCATCCCAAGTGTTCTATGCTAATGATAATTCCAACAAAGGTTGGAAAGTCACGATGAAGACTCAACCTCGTGATTCCTTTGAGATTGTGGAACAAATGGATGATGATATTATAGAAAGGAAGTCCTTCAAAAGAGAAACGAAAAAGAACTAATGAGGTGAAGTATATTTATTATGAATTAGTATATTTATTGTTACACATTATTGAAATTAGTATATTTATAGTATATTTATCGTGATTACTTTGAGATATTTGAACAAATGGATGATGATATATTTTTTACTTTTGGATTTTTTGCAGGTTCAAGATCAAACCAATCAAGATTGAAAGTGAGGACAGTTCAACTACGAAGAGTACTATGAGATATACTTTGTTGCGCCTGGTGCTATTGGAATAGGACGAGGACGAGGACAAGGACTTAAATCCTTGGGTGAGAAAGGGAGTATGCCAACTAAGAAGTTATTTTCTCAATCTAATGATCTTGTTAACCATTACATCCATGAAATTGAAAGAAGTACAATATATTTATTTTCTTGATTAAATGAAAAAATTGTATTCAACCAGTAATCGTTATATACAAATTCTCTACTTGGACTTCCCTAGCACGTGAATTAACCTATTGTCTGTTCTCTTCTCATTACTCTCTGTTCTTTTTTCTTTTCAGAACCTAATCTTCTCTGTGAGTTCTTGTCATTATTCAGCAGCTTCCCATGTTTCAAAACACTTTGTTAACGATTAATAACAGGATGTATTTTCTATATGTTTTATAGGGAAGACTCGAGGACAACGACCAAAAATTTCTACCATGTCTGCTAGTCTAGGAATGGAAACGATGCATAACAATGCCCTGACTCTTGAGAAAGAGAACATGAAAAGTAGCATTCCATCTCCTGCATGTACTAATCAAGTTAAGCAATACATCCAAGAAGTTAAAACAAATAAGTTTTTTTTCAGATTTGTTATATTTTCATTTTTAAAAACAATGTTGTTTTGATGAACTGTTATATTACATTTCTCAGGTCCAGGTGTTATAGGAAAGGGATTAGAAAAAAGATCTGAAACTGCAATGTCTTCTCAAGGTACAAGATCAAATTCTACCATGTCTTGTAGTCAATAAATGCAAACAATGGACGAAAATCCCTTGATTTGTAAGGAGGATATGCAAATCAATATTTCATTGCCTCCATCTGTTGATCAAGTTATGAAACACAGTGAAACAACTGAAAAGAGTATTGAATTTTGAATCCATAAGTTATTAAATTGTAGAACTAAATTTGATTACTATATTCTTTACAAAACTATGAAACTGTAGGCTCATCTAATCCTAAAAAGGTAAAAAGAGTTCGAGGGAGCAACATGTGCAAAGAAGTAGCTGCACTTGAAATTGGATAGAAGCTCACAGTGACCTTTTTCAATAATCGAACAGTTGGAACAAATAGCAAACTGTTTCCGAGGCATTTGGAATTTTTTTTCGTGATCATAATACATGTCCTTCGGTAGTATCATCATGGAATGGTATTAAACAAGAAAAGTTCAATCACATGTGGGCGGCCATTGAGGTAACAAATGGCACATGATTCAAATTCTTTGTTGTTAGCTAATACATTTGCGTATTCTTGTCCATGTAACATTCGTTGAGGTAACAAATGTTTATGTGATTCAAACACATAGTTGTTTGTCGAATGATTTTCACATTTCACATGCGGTACTGGATTCAAGTATATGTGAATCACATTTGCTACTGAATGTTTTTCTAAGAGATCAAAAAGAAAAAACTAAATCTAGGAGATATCTGCTACTGGAATTTTGATGTGCTACTGAAAAAATAGACGTGCTACTGAAATTTCATTTCTATTGAAATATCTGCTTATTCTACTAGAAGAAGAGGTCTTTTTCATTTTATGATGCTTTCCTGATAGGTTTCCCTTGGTAATAACTCAACTCATGCTTCAATAAATGTAGCATAAATTTGAGGTGGTGGATATGAATGATCATCGTGATAATATCTTGGGATGGATGAATGAGTTATGGAACACATGGAGAGGACACTTGCATGCAATATATGTGAAGGATAAGCCTATCCATCAATCTCTTAGGACTATTCCAAGGGGAGTAGCCAAAAAAGAATGGGAATGGTTAGTAAAGGAACATTTTTATTTTGAAAGTTTTCAGGTATACCTTATGATTAAATAGTATATTTTCCAGTCTTTTACCGCTTGATTTCCCTCTTTAGCACCAAATATACCCAATTATTTGATCCATGTTACTGAAATAGTTGTCGTGCTTTGAATTGTTGCATCACCTGCTTGGTATAGATTGCTCTATGAGTCCCTCAATCTCTGGAGCTGAGCACTTACTTCTCATTCTTGGTACAGTGTGTCATGAGGTTTTTTGTTCTCTTACAATAGTTCCATTTTTATAATAGGCAGATTCTATTTGGACAGTTCCAGTATTTCTATGTCCTATACCGTGCCGCTTCTTAGTGCACTGCATTTCGTAATGTTAATAAATGTCTCGCTAATGAAAGAAATATATAGGATGATGGGATGTAGAATTTGTGTTTAACCATTGCGAGTGAAAATAGCATGTTAATAAATTAATAACATATTCCTCATTGACCAAACATGACAAACTAGAAATAAGTAGGAATACCTCTGACAAAAGAAAAGAGGAAGATGACAGTAAGTAAAGGAAGAATAAATTACAAACTGGTCCTGTGACTTAACTGACCTGTAACAGTAGTTCGAAGTAGACCAGACTGTAACTTTCTGATTATTGAACATCCATTTATATCCTTCCATTACTAACTGATGTGCGCAACATATGTAGTCCAGGATGATGTCAATGTTATTCTCAAGATTAGTATTGTTGTTAAAACATTTTAAGAAGTTACTTCTTTTGAAAGAAAATATTCTTTGCTAATCTCAATATATTTCTCTGTTTGTATCAATAAGTGTTGTACATATCTGGGAGAATTTTGCCGTCAGTTTCTGTGATCACTTGTTGATGAGAGGGTCAAAGTAGTAATAGCCACATTGCTGCAGCAGTAACATTAAAGGATAACTGAATTTCCATTATGATGGATTTTCAGGTGGACTTGACAGAGAACTCAATACTCTTGTATATGGCCTACTCTAGTATATGTTGCATTAGTTTCTTTTGGAAAATATTCTAGTTTCTTTCTTTTCAAACAAAATAAAAGCTACGAACTAAGACAAATTTTTATTTAGGCAAGAACCAGTAGAAATGCAGCAAATCGAGCTAAGTTGAAATGCTTCACTATATTGGTAGTAAGCCTATTCAAGAGATTATTTATCAAATGGTACTAGCGTAAAACTATTTCATGAATGAAGTATTTATGAGGTTTGTGTTATATGACATGTTTGACTTTGATGTAAAGGGCGGGAACGATGGCAACCCACCAGATTTGGCGACTATTTTCTTGGAGACGCGTAAGAATGATAACAAGCTTGTTGAACATGAAGCAATTGAAAAACATGTGCGTTTGATAAATTGAATATGTTTATTACTTGAAATTGTTATTTGTTTTGATAGAAATTGTTTTTTTATATAATTTTTAGGCTCAACTCAAAGAAATGGTGTAATCCGATTCATCTCTACCTAGCATAGAGATTGTTGAAAAATGTTGTGTACCTCAAACTCGTAGCGATGTATTTGGATTTAAGGGTGGAGTAAAGGTGAAAGACTTGAAAGGTGAAACTTCTCTGTGCTACGTTCAACTCGAGAGGATAACAAATGCTTGAATGAAGAAAATAAAATCCTTGAATGAGCAAAACAAATCCTTGTACCATTGCTTGTCTTCCTTGGAAGATGCAATGAAAGAAATAATGAAAATGAAGGAATTATTTTCTACTCAACAATCACATGCCCAACCTACAACATGTCATGTTTCAACTGAATGACCTCGACTTTTTTCTAATGACCAAGTAAGCACCAAGATACCAGACGTTTTAGTTTTTTTTTTGATTTGCAT
>JAJONQ010000439.1:0-54221 GCA_036250385.1 Solanum microdontum
ACACACACACACACACACACACACACACACACACATATATATATATATATATATATATAATTACATGTATGTCTAGACATACATTTTCAGAATCTGGTGGGATGATTTGGTAAATAAAATATTATTCCATAACCTCATTTATTAATAAAAATAATTGGTAGAGGATCCTTCCTCCGAGGAAAATCTCAATTGCTCAGTTGGTTAGCTATTTGAAGATACACATTGAGACAAACATGAAATTATAGTTCTAACACACGATTACTACCAACAGTTTCTATTCTAAGTTCAAGTGATTATTATGATTCTTAACAACTTTAGAGTTCAACTAATATCATAATGAATCATGAAGGATATACAAGAAGGAATGTGGCAAGTCATCTCCAGGTTATAGTTTGCATTTCGATTTGTTTTCGAATTAGAAATTTATAGGTAAACTTATTCTGGAATGTGGAAATAAACTAGCTAAACAGTGTCCGTTTTTTCCTTTGTGGATGGTATATATGCATGCAATTCATGTAAAGTATTTATGAACTAAGTTGGCTCTTGAACTATATATTCTTTGCTCTCAATATTCAACTTGTAGACTTCACCACAAAATCTACCCTTTTGTCGATATTTTCTTTGTGAGGAACACTTCTGAAAGGTTGTCAAGTTTAGTTGTCATCTATTCTACTTATAAATGAAAATGTTATACTCTCCCTTGAAGCTTTTGGTGTAGTGTCTGCTAAATGTTTAATATTGTGATTCGTCAATGATAGAAGCTTGTAATTACCATTGGTAACTCGTGATATATGGTGTATTCATTTTCTAATTTTCTTGCACTCTTGATGCACTTCTTGTTATAAAAATCTGGTGCATTTGAGGGAAAAGTCTTTTGCATTTGTTGCATAAACTGAGGGTGATAGTTTGGTGCATTTGAGTAAAAAATTTGACGTGTTTGGCACATAAATTGGGGGTGAAAATCTGGTACAAATTGACATGTTTGTCTTGGAAAGATTTAATAGTCTCTCTATAGAGGTGCATCAGTCTTACAACATTTGTGTATCTAATTCTTTGTGCAGTGAAGCTTTTCCGAGTGGCGTTATTATTGTTGGGTTTTAAAGAGATAACAATTATGTGGCCGTTATTATCACTTTTATTTAACTACTTCCTCCATATTTATGTAGACGTTATTATCACTTTTATTTTCATGCTCTATTCATATCTAATACCTAATCTTTTTTTCCTTACAGAGAGGTAATAAAGCACCAACTTCCAAGTAATAACATTTATCAAGTTAGTTGAGTCACTAAGTTTTGCTTAATAAACGACAGTAAGTTGAATTATCTGATAGAACACAAACTTTCCTTTCAAGCATACTATTCGAGTTTTTATTTATGCAAGTGCAATCTACAAAAATAAGATCACTCCTTAGGTTCCCCTTCCATATTGTTAGCTTGTTTGCTCCCTCCCTTTTTTCGTACCACACTGGATGAATCTCACCTTGTTATTTTTCAAGATTTTTATGTGCCTTCCTTGTTAAAATTACAAGATAGAAGAGCGTCTCTAACATGTCTTTGTTTTACAAAATTACTAGTTTTCTCCAGTTGATACTCGTGGCATCAACATTCATATTAGTTTGTTTTTCATGAAATTTTTTTACTGCATGAACTTCATAGTAATCATAATTAGTGTCAAATTTGTCTTGGTAAGAATTTGAATCAGATGTATCTATATCTTCTTCTAGCCTAGTTTTATTCCATTCACCACTGTGGATTAAGGAACTCCAATTTCCTTTTTGCCTCCTATCATAATTATGCATGTCAATGTTTCTTAGCACAATAAAGATAGAGTTGTTTCATATATTTGCAAGTATTAAATGTCGGGCAAACTGCATTATATTTTCATGTTTATACATATGGAAATGGTTGAAAATCTCTTTCCACCTGGTGACCAATCTCAATTGTGCACATAGGTAAAAATCTTTATGTGATCTTATTAACCTTATAGATGACATATTCAAATTTATTTATTGGATAAATTGAATGTGTAAAGCCTTTTATTTATTTTCGTTTCTAGGATAGATGGAGTTCCAGAATTGTTGGAGAAATAGTGATCACAACAATTGCATTAGAATGTAGGATAAGATGGATGTTGCAGCTCCAGTGCATTATGAGACTGTGGTAAGAAAGATAAGGAGAATATTATGGGCTTGGTTCTCAAGGAAACCACTATTATGGCCTTGGTCCTACTTCTGGTTCTGATAATGATCTCTCGAGCATGGAATTTGTTAGTTTTGTCTTTAAAACACTATTCTATTGGTTGAAGAACAATTATGAATGTTGATTCTTTAGCATTTATGTATTCTTGGATTGACTATTTAGTCTTTAAATTGCTATTTATATAAAATTAGATTGTTGTAATGCTTATTGAATATCGCTTATTCTAATTTAGTACAATCTATCTGGATTTTGAATAAATATATAATAATATAAAAGAAAAAAATGTGACACTTCTATAATAATTGTGTATAAATTGCGACGGAATATAGCTACAAAAATTCTGAAGCTAACAATTCTTTGTGACGAAATCAACAACCAAATTAGCGACAAATTTTGTATGAAATAGTTATGACAAAGGTCATCACTAAAGGTAGCGATGGAATTATATGTCTCTAATCCGTCGCTAGAGTTAGCGACGGGCAACAAATTTCGTTGTTAAAGGCTTAGCTACGAGCATTTTAGCGACAGATGAGATTTTGTCGCTAATTCGTCGCTAAAGCCCTTTAGCGACGGATTTGGGTGGTTTGGCAACGGATTTTGTTTGTCGCTAAAATCTGATTTTTTTGTAGTGTATGGTTATAGTGTGTTGATGGAATTGATGCAAGACCCTCTTCCTCTACACCCTTACACTTATCCATGCATAAAAGGACTTTGATGTGATATCAGTGTGGTGTTGATTGTAAAGGACACTCTCATGAACATGGTGTGAAAGACTTACTCACTTACTAAGGATTCTAAGGAATCCATGAGCTACCATGAAACCATGATGTTTGAATGCTATGCATTCTTCCATGAACATGATTATAAAAAGGGAATTAGGCTTAGCACCGAGTGGATAGGAATAAGAGATGGAAACCTTTTACGTCAGTCAGTTCGGGTTTCTAGAAGCAACATCCCTATCCCATAACTATGTGCCCACATAGTTCTATTAGCTAGTGGATCCACCTATAAGCTAACCATGTTAGTTCTACCTTAGGCAAGTAGGAAACCTCTTTTCAGTGTGGGGCAGTACACCGGATTCCATGTAGCTCACATGGTTTATGTCGGTTAAAGCTAAAATTCCCTACATGACAAGAATAAAATCCATGTCATGAACAAGAACATCAACCAAGAACACAAACATAAGGCATGTGCTATGATTACTTGAGGGGTCTTACTTAGTGTGAGTGGGATATGGGACGTCACTCATACATTGCACAAGTGAGCTTGGAGAGTTATTGTGGTATGTGGGTGACAACATGATGCTTATTAAGTTAATGTATACCATGCATGAACATGAACCATGAATATAAATGTGAACATGAACATGAGCTATATCTATGACTTCTTAATTGGTCTTACTTGGTATGAGTGTAGGTTCCAGTCGTTGAGACTACTATTTCTTCAAGTAAAGCTTGGGTCGAGTATTCCCTAGGCTTGGTGAGTCCTCAAGTTTGAGGACAAGATGCCATTCATTCTAGTTTCTAGTTTACCTTCTATGTTCTAGACTATATTGTATTTTCCTATATTTAGAGACTTCATTGATGTAAGGGCTTTGACCCTAATTGTTCTCTTATGTTTTAGATGGGGATTGAGAGAATTCTAGTTTCCTATTTTCCTTAATGAACAAATTTGACTTCTGTTGTAAAAGTTTTAAATATTTCCGCATTATTCTATGTCATTATATTATGATGGTGCTAAGTGGAAGGGGTAGCTGCCCCCTCGTTGATGACTATGCCCCATGCTCTTTTACGGGGAGAAATGTCTATATTAGTTCTAGCCATCTCTGCAAAAACATCGTATAAAGTTTGAAACATTTCAAGAAAAATCACAAAAGATATATTGTAGGAAGACTCGCAAAACCGATCGGTGAGTCACCGAATCACTTTGGCGAGCTAGATCGGGCTCGCCAAAAGGATTGGCTTAAAAATTTCCACAAAAATGTCATGTCGGCAATGGGAGGGGACATTCGGTGAATCACCGACTTCATTTGACGAGCACAAACTAGCCCGCTGAAAGTTATAGTGCATGTTAGGGGTTTGGGGCGCAGAAAGGGCGCTGAAAGAAGATTTTTCGTGAGTCACCGAGTGCATTCGGCGAACTCAGACTTCTCATTGAAATTTATAGAACCAAAATCAATCAAACCCATGAAATTAAAGGCGATCAAGGGAGATTCGGTGAACTGCCGAGTGATTCGGCGAGCTCGACCTAGATCGCCCAACTGCCCAACGTGCCTACTTTCTACCCCAACTGCCAAAATCAATCCCGCAGCCCCCGAAAACAAAATCAAGCCATACACTTGGTCAATTTATCCTAGACCCATAACACCCATGCCACCGGGGTATTCATACTTCCCCGGTTTGGCCAAAATTGTCCATTTGACAACTTTAGCCCTTAAGAATGACGCCAAATGCTCCATCATTGGGCAAAGCACGACATTTAGCACAAATATGGGGTTACTCAGACTTCACCCGACTAGACCCAACAACAATTAAGCACAGCCCAACAATTTAGATCAATTTTAAAGCACGAAATTAGGGAAAATAACAATTAGGTATTTTAGGCATGATTTTGAAATTAAAATTGGCAAACAAGCACACAAACACGGATTCAGAGAGGCCCAACACAATTCAAAACAATTTATAACAATGCAATTGAGTTTAACCGCTAATTTATGAGTTTGGGTTTGGAAAACCAACCTTCGATGCCGAATGTATAAATTGAAATGCTAGGCGGAAAAGCGTCCAACTCCAAACACAGGATTGACGACCAAAAAGCAAGAAAATGCGCGAAAATAGGCAATATAGAGTGCGGGTGTGATCTTGTGAAATTAAAAGTGAGGGAATGTGAAAGAGTTTGAACTTTTAAACCTTTCGCCTTTTAAAAACCGTCAAGTTCTCGCCCTTTTGGCGATATCGATTTTCGTCACCGAACCACTCGGCGACACGCCAAATGGGTACTTCACTGAGTTTTATAGGACCTCCAGATAATGTGGGAGTTCAAACAGTGGACTAAGTTGGGATCGCCGACCTGTTCGGTCATCCGCCGACTAGTCCATGGGCTCGCCGAGTTTTACAGACTCCATCTTCATAATTTCTTAAGTCCAACGGCGGTCCAAGTTGGGCTCGCCGACCTCTTCGGCAAGTCACCGACTGGACAGTTTACTCTCCAACCTGCACTTTTCAAACACATCCCACTTTTTCACCAGCACAATCAACACACATTATTCCAAAATAAAAAAGAAAGCAAATAAAGACTTGGGTTGACTTCCCTGCAACGCCTTAGTTAACTTCGTCGCACGACGCAAGTCCTCGTTCAAACTTTATTCTTGGGGTTTGCCATAGTATAACTAGGCAACCCCCCTTGTTGTCTCGGGTTTAAATGAGAAGAATTTTGACCCATTTGGGTCTCCAACTGCTTGATAGAGATAGAATGAGAAGTAATCGTCTGGTTAAGGGTCGATACAACATCTTTCATTTCCTTCAAAATTTTATTGGACCCTTCAACCTTGTTGAGAATACGAGAGAGCATATCCTTAGACCGGCCACCCTCATAATATTTAGGATTTTGATGCTCGTGGGGAGGAACATACCTATCCATCTCCCCATCCCTTTCCTTCCAAGTGGGGTTACGATCCCTCCACTATCTATCACGATCTCTCCATCCCTCATCTCTTTTTCAACCTTGGTTACCACCTTGCCCTAGGTAGTTAGCACGATAACCTCCTCCTTGGTTGGATAGGAAATTCACTTTCTTGTTGTACAATGCTTCGAACTTGGCCTCATCAGGGCTTGTACACCCAACACCCAAAGCATTTACACTTCTAGCACTAGCTCCCATGACATTCTTGGCTAAAATGTCAAGTTAGGTCATCATCTTTGCCATGTTTTGGTCCCTCTCTTGGTCTTTTTCAAGCTGCTCCTTTGTCAATTTAAATGTGAGAGGGGATACCTGATCTTCACGGGTGTACCATGACCGGTTAGTTTTTGTCATACCATCCAAGAGCTGGGCTGCTATAATGTAAGGTTGTTGTATCAAACCTCCCGAAGAAAGTTTGTCAGCTACGCCACCAATCAAGGATTCAGTTAAAATATGACAACAAAATGTTGTCGGGCAAACCATGAGTTGGGCATTGCAACACCAACTTCTTAAATCTTAGCCAAGCCTCATGAATTGGCTCACCCTCCAAATGCTTGAAGCTTTGGATGTTGTCCCTAAGTGTCATCATCTTCGAAGGAGGGAAAAATTGCACTTGGAATACGGTAACAAACTCTTCCCACGAAGTGATAGGATCTTTTGGTAACTCAGCCAACCACTTACATTCTTCTCCCATTAGAGAAAATGGGAACAACCTTAACCTGACTAACTCTTGGGATATGTTCTTGAAGGAGAACGGCTCAGAAACATCAACGAAGTTCCTTATATGCATGGGGATCCTCATGAACCAACCCACCAAAGAACCCTTTCAATTGCAAGAGTTGCAACATGGTGCTTGTAATGTGGAACACATCGTTCCCTTTAGCCGGAGGCAAGCGAATGGAACCAACTCCACCAATAAGATTTGGGTCATTGACATTCGGTTCATTGACATCATTGAGGTTTCCATGTTATCTTGGTAGCCCACTTGGCTACCATTGCTTCCGTTGACACTCATTTCCTCTATTTTAAATAACAACACAAAAACCAAAACTGAAAGTATGGGTGACCTACATTCCCTCCCATATAGTGCCTCAAATGGTGCCATATCAATGTTGCAGTGATAACTATTGTTATAAGAGAACTCACACAAAGGTATGAATTTTCCCAATGCCCTCCAAAATCAATCACACATGCTCTCAACATATCCTCTAACACTTTAATGGTCCTTTCAGATTGTCCATCCGTGTGTGGATGAAAGGCTATACTAAAAGTGAGTTGTGTGTCCAACTCATCATGTAATTTCCTCCAAAACTTGGCAGTGAATTGGGTACCACGATCTGAGATGATAGAAAAGGGCACCCCATGCAACCTCACTATCTATTTCACATACAACTTAGCCAATTGTTCAACGTTATAATTTGTTCTTACCAGAATAAAATGGGATGACTTGGTCAATCTATCAACCACTACCCAAATAGAATCAAACTTCCTCAAAGTCTTGGGACGACCAACTACAAAATCCATAGCTATTCTTTAACACTTCCACTATGGAATTGGCTTTCTTTGAAGTAAACATGCAAGCCTTTGATGTTCATATTTCACTTGTTGACAATTTTGACACTTAGCCACAAACTCCGCTATGTCTTTCTTCATGCCCAACCATCAATAAATTAGTTTCAGATCTCTATACATCTTGGTCACACCTGGATGAATAGAATATCGCAAATCATGAGATTCTGCCAACAATTTTTGAATCAAGTCATCAACTCGAGGAACACAAATTCTCCCCTTAACACTGAGTACCCCATCCGCATCAAGGGTGGTCTCTTGTGCCTTACCATTCTCCATCTTCTCCTTGAGTTCGTTCAAATTTTCATCCTCAAATTGTTTAGCCTTGATCTCCTCAATAAATGTGGCCTTAAATTCAATGCTAGCTAACACTCTGCCTCTTTCAGAGATGCCCAATTGCATGAACGTAGACTCCAAGGTCTGAATTTCTTTGGCCAAAGGTTTCTTGGTTACACTCAAGTAAGTTAAGCTACCCATACTTACAGCCTTTCGACACAAAGCATCTGCCACAACATTAGCCTTACCCGGATTGTATTAAATGGTCACATCATAATCCTTGAGCAACTCCATCCATCTTCATTGTCTCAAATTCAGATCCTTTTGAGTGAACACATGCTGCAAACTACGATGATCAGTAAACACTTTACATTTAACACTATAAAGATAATGCCGCCAGATCTTAAGAGCAAATACTACAGCTGCCAAATCCGAATCATGGGTTGGATAATTTCTCTCATGCACCTTCAATTGGCACGACACATAGGCTATAACATTCTTATCCTGCATTAATACAACGCCCTATCCAGAATGAGAAGCATCAGAATAAACTATAAAGTCCTTACATTCCATCGGTAATGCTAGAATGGGCGCGATGGTCAAGAGAGTCTTGAGCTTTTGCAAGCTCTCCTCACATTTTTCAGTCCATTCAAATGGTATCTCCGTTTTGGTCAAATTGGTCAAGTGAGTATAAATTGACGCAAAATTCTTAACAAATCGATGATAATAGCTAGCGAGTCCCACAAAACTCCTAACTTCCATCACAGAGCTAGGCCTAACCCAATTCGTAACCGCTTCAATGTTCTGAGGATCTACCAATACACCTTCTTTTGACACTACATGCCCCAAAAATGCAACTGATTTCGACCAAAATTCACACTTCAAAAATTTAGCATATAAATTTTGCTTCCCAAGAACACCCAAAACAGTACGTAGATGGTTGGCATGCTCTTCTTTACTTTTCGAATAAACCAAAATATCATCAATAAAGGCTACCGCAAAGGAATCAAGAAATGGCTTAAAGACCCCATTCATCAAACTCATGAAAGCTGCAGGTGCATTGGTCAAACCAAAAGACATAACCAAAAACTCATAGTGCCCATAACGAGTTCTAAACGCCGTCTTGGGCACATCCTCAGGCCTAATTTTCAATTGATGGTAACGGATCTTAGATCAATCTTTGAGAAAACCGTTGCACCTTGCAATTGGTCAAAGAGATCATCTATTCTAGGCAAGGGGTACCTATTCCGAATAGTGACCCTATTTAGTTGCTGGTAGTCTATACACATTCTCATACTACCATCATTCTTCTTAACAAACAAAACTGGAGCACCCCATGGGGAAGCACTAGGGAGAATAAATCCCTTATCAAGAAGCTCTTGGATTTGAGCCTTAAGCTCTCTTTATTCTGCCGGAGCCATGTGATATGGAGGGATAAAAATGGGACGAGTATCAAGCTCCAAATAAATGCAAAAAATTATATCTCTATCCGGAGGCATACCAGGTAAGTCATTAGGAAACACTTCACTAAATTCAGACACCACAGGAATAGACCCAATGGATGGAGCCTCAATCTCAACATCCCTAACATGAGCCAAATAAGCCAAACAACCCTGCTCTACTAATTTACTAGCTCGAATGGAGGACATAATCTTAGCTTGCTTAGGCTTGTACACCCCTTCCCACTCTAATTTTTCCTTTACCGAAATTTCTAGAGTTACAAACTTAGTATTACAATTAAGCACAACGTAGTAGGGGGACAACCAAGTCATGCCTAAGATTATGTCAAAGTCAATCATATCCAAAATCACCAAATGAACCCAAGTCTGAAAACCCATAAACACAATAGGACATGCACGATAAACATGGGTGATTATGACTGACTCTCTTACAGGGGTAGAAACATGAATGGGGGCATCAAGTATATCACAAATCATCTCAAAATCAGAGGCAAATCTCACAGATACATACGAATAAGTAGAACCCGGATCGAATAACACATTAGCCATCTGGTCACAAACAAGAATAGTACCCATGATCATCGCGTCAGATGCCTTTGCCTCATTTTTTCCTGAGAAAGAATAACATTGAGCTTTGTCATCTTGACGAGCCACTTCCCTGCCTGGTTGCGCGTTACCCCTACCTCCATTACGATTACTATTTCCTCTACCTCCACGGCCTCACTGATTACCTCCTCACTCACCTTGTGGATAGCCTCTACCATTATTACCATTCCCTGCGGGTGCCACAGCTCTAGACTGCTGCTACTACGCCGAATCTAACACACGTGGGTGGGGATAATCTCTCCTCCTATGCCCAGGTTCACCATAGTTGTAGCAAGTATGATAAAAAGATGGTTTGGTGCCCGTCGAGGGCACGACACTCTGACTATCCTGAAAGTTATGAGATGGAGTTCTCGAATAGTTACATGTAGAGGCGGGCATAGCAGACTGAATTGGCTTGGCTGGAAGTGTTGGCCTTCCAGACCCCTTAGAGTAAGATCCTTGAAAGTTATCAGAATTCTTTGCTCTTTTTGCCCACGCATTAGCTTGACGTTCTTGCCTCACCCCCTCCACTTTCTTAACATAGTATGTCACCTCATTAAAACTCCTCCCTGCAGAAGTCATATGAATAGATAATACTTCCAACTCAGAATTCAAACCTCTAATAAATAACCGGGTACTCTCCTCCTCAATAGTAACCAACTGTGTAGCATATCTGGTTAAGGCATGGAACTTGTCCTCATAAGCAGCCACAAACATACAACCTTGCTCTAAAGCCATAAATTCATCCTTCTTGCGATACCTCAAAGTTTTGGGCACACACTTTTCTAGAAATAGAGCATGAAATTGGGTCCAAGTAAGTGGAGGTAAAGTAGAGGATCTACACTCCATATAAGCTCTCCACCACTGCTTGGCCTCACCTTGAAGTTGGAAAGATATGAACTCAACCCCATGTTGGTGAACAATGCCCAATTTATATAGCCTCTCGTAATAGTCTAAGATAAACTCATAACCATCTTCAGTCTCAGAACCAAGAAATACCAAAGGCTTAAGCTTTAGAAACTTAGTCAGCATACAATGCCCATTTCCAGTCATAACAGAACCCAACAGAGGATGGAAGAAAGCATCATTACCTCCCATTCCACTCGTCTTGGAGCTACGGGCCTAACACCATTATACCTAGTATTAACCATCTATGAATAGAAGAGTGAAGGAGGTTAGATACCAATTTGAATCGCCATATACCAATTGAATCAAGTCATAGCACAAAATGAGACAAGAGAATTTTTTTTAGAGATTTCCTAAAGTCCTATAGCCTCTCGAAGAAAAGTAAAGGCGTCCCCGTACCATTCCGTGAGACTCTATTAGACTCATTTCTGTACATCGAGATCAACGAACCTAGGCTCTCATACCAACTTTGTCACGACCTAGACCGTTGTGATTGGCGCCCACACTAATCATCTAGTGGGAGAACCACTACTACTCCCAAACTAAGAAACTAAAACAATACTAAAGCAATTAAGTTACATAAGCAAGTTAATTAACTAACGAATGCAGAAATTAAATACCTAGAACTTGAAAGTCAATGTACCAAAACATCTAAACAAATGATCCAAGTCTAGACAAGAAGGGATAAATCCCCAACTAATGAACTAATCAACTAACTAGAACAAATATCTAAGTTCGGAAACGATGGACATAGATGAAAGAGAATCCCATGGTAGCCTGGAAAAATTTGCTCACCCTTGAATTCGAGGCGACAATCACTCATCTTCTAAGCGAGGTCTACCAGTAGTCACGTGAAGATGCCCTGTACTCAACAAAAAAAAGAACAAGTGCAGAATCAGTACACAATCACAGTGTACTGGTAGGATCACGTGGCTATCCCACTAGTGCAACATAAACAAGTCAAACAACACTATAATCATATGCATACATATCAACATATACAATATCATCAACATGCTCATCAATATATATTTATCACAAATAATTGGTCCCCTCACGGAACCTAAATAGTTAGCATGTCAGAACGTGGCAACCGATCCCATCTTTATGCCGAAACGTGGCAACTGATCCCATAACTATGCCGGAACGTGGCAATTCGATCCAAGTTATTTATGTCGTAATGTGGCAATCCGATCGAAGTTAGGTATGCCAAAACACGACAATCGATCCCATTCACACACCACAATCACAATCACAATCACAAGTACATCATCAATATCATACATTTACATCATAATTTCATGGCAATGATATTCATCTATCTCATTTACAACAAGTGTGATCAACATTGCAACATTCATACATACAAAAGTATCATAATGAAGCAAGAACAAGCATACATCACACAACAATCAATCACAACCATCACCTACCTCGAAACAAGCTTGAAACCCTAAGAAACGTGATCTTTCCCTTTTCGGATTCGTTCCGCTTGTTCTTTTTCAACAAACAATAACAATAACAAGGGAATCAACAAACAATCGATAATTACCCAAATTACTAACAATTCTATGAACCCTAGATCAAACCCATGATCCCAATTACCCAAACTATTGTTGTTTCCACCATTGAATCTATAAAAAAAACCTTCCCCCATCAATATTCACCCATTCTATTACGTTCTACGGATGGAGAAATGGATTCGGGGAGTGAAAAACTTACCTTTAGCCTTAAGAATGTTGAAAAATGAGTAGAAATCGCCTGAGGGGTTGTTCCTTAGCTCTAAAAGTCAAAAAGTGCCAAATAAGGTCGTTTAGGGGTTTATTAATGACATTAAGTCACATCTGGCCTGCCACAGTGGCCCTCATCCCGCTGTAGTGGTGGCGCTAGAGCGACATTTTCGAACTAGTGAGCTACCCATCCTTTCTATGATTCTAAGTCTCGTCGTACCTGCCACAGCGCCCCATATCCGGCTGTAGTGGCCCTGCCAGAGCGGCTAGACAATTGCCAAAGCGGCACAAACGAAACTAGCGAGTCAACTAAAGAAATTCCATAATCCCATTTCACTACACATCTCTAAACCACGACTATCAGAAAATACCCCTCACGCTAAGATTGATTTCGGGAGTTCTACTCACCCAAATTCAATTTCGTAAAGTCGTACGGATTCCTTAACAAGTTATCTAACTACTCATACAATTAAAATCAAGAACAACTCACCCGATTGTTACCAGATTTGCCCACACCTCAAGGACTCCAATTTCGTCCAAATCTGGACAAGGTTGGGAAAATACAAATACTACGAAAAAGTTTTTCCGACCCTGAATTTTCCCCCGTTGGCATTTCTATAATGAAGAAACCTAGTCATTACAGATATTTATTTCTCGGAAGAAATACATAGGGGAAATTCTAGACAAATTTCAGATGGATTACAATCAAGTTAACACTCCTACTAAACCTAGTTTGGAGTTACATAAAAATCCTACTAGGAAAAAGGTTGATAGCATACCTTACAAACAAATTGTGGGTAGTTTGATGTATCTCACTAGTACAAGTCCTTAAATAATGTATTTAGTGAGTTTAATTAGCAGGTACATGGAGAATCCCACATAAATACATTTGTCTATAGTCAAGAGAATTCTTCGTTACTTGCAAGGAACGAGAGAGACTTTGGGCTTTTCTATAAGACAAGTGAAAAGTCCAATCTTCTTGGCTATATAGACAGTGACTACACTAGTGATTATGATGATAGAAAATGTACTTCAGGTTATGCTTTAATGTTTGAGTCTGGTGCTATTTCATGGTCACCTAAGAAGCAACTAATTGTTACTTTGTCTACTACAGAACCCGAGCTTGTTGTTGCGACTGCTTGTGCATGTCAAGCTATTTGGTTGAGGAAACTTCGGGAGGAGATGAAATTCAAGTAACCAGAAGCTACCAAGATTTTTTGTGACAACAGTCCAACAATTCACCTATCAAAGAATACATTGCTACATGGAAGATGCAAGCACATTGATGTGAAGCAATATTTTTTTATGAAATCTTAGAAATAATGGAGTAATTGATCTGATCTACAACATAAGCGAAGACCAGCTGGTTGTCGATGTTTTCACTAAGGCCCTGAAGATGATGTCACATTAAACTAGGGATGGCAAAATGTGTAATGTTTATGAGTACCCATTCAAATCATCCATCGTACCCAACTCATTTAAAAATAGTTAAAAAAGGAGTCATACTCATATTACCATTTAAAAGTGGGAACTTAAATGGGTAAAAGGGACTCATTTATAAAAGAAATAAAAGTGACATTAATATTTTTTAAGGTGTAGGAGGTCGGGGTAGGAATGGGTGGAATAACGGAAATTTTTTTTCTTTTTGAAAAACATTTTTTTTGGGAAGGGGCTGGGTGGGTGGGGATGGAAGGAGGGCTAGTGGTGGTGGGGTGATCAAAGTAGTAAAAACTAAATTTAATTTCTTTTTTAAAAAATAAATAAAAACATAAATTTAATTTTTTAGGTGCGGGGGTTGGGGGTGGGATTGTGGGGGCGATCAAAATAGTAAAAAATAAATTAAATTTCTTTTTAGAAAAATAAATAAAAAATTAAATAAAAACTTTTAGGCGTTGTGTTTGGGGGTGGGTGGGGGGGACTTGAAGCGGGGGTAGTGGTGGTGGGGTGATCAAACTAGTAAAAAATAAATGCAATTTCTTTTTTAAAAAATAAATTTATTTTTTAGGTGTTGGGGTTAGGGAGTGGATGGGTGGGTGGGTGGAGGGCGGTGGGTCGGAGTGGTAAAAAGATTAATTTTTGAGGCGTTGGAGTTGGGGGTGGGGGTGGGCAAGTTAAATTTAAAAAGTTCTAAATGTTTTTTTGTGGGGGTGGGGTGGGGGTAAAAAGTATTTTTTGCTTTTAAAGCTTTTAACATGATCCCTATAGTAATATGGATAAATATGGATACCCATATTATCCATTGGGTAACTCGTTTTTACCTATATAAAATATGAGTCAAGTCGAGTATTTTACCCAATTTTATTTAACTCATTTTTATCAACACATATTCGACTCGACCCGCTCGTTGTCACTCCTAAGTCTAGGAGCAACGACGATAGTTGGATTGGAGACAGAATCCATGGGAAAATAATAAAACTGGATAGGAACCTTCTGTAGTCGGCGAAAATACTTATAATGGACATGACAAGGAAAAGCTCTTAAAGTTGATTATCTCAACAACTTCTCTCCTAACTTATTTATTAAGGTGCATTTGGTGATTACTTTTTAGGTTGTTCTTGTCTATGGAGATTTCTTTGTACTGACTAAAATTACTATGACTTAACATTATTTTCTGCTTTCCGCAGCATAAAAATAAATGACATTATGGACTGGGAAGTTTAAGAGGGCCCGGACATCGAACTGAGCATTGCTCTTTTGGTGTTCTCCCGGGAGGTAGATTTCATTAAGTTTCTAATGGAGGAGTTCGATTGTCTTCTTATCGACTTTCAATTTCATTCAGTAGCCAATCGAATGGTAGACGACAACAGGTATATTCTAAAAAAGTTCAAGCAAGTTAAGAGGACGATTGATTTACTTGATCGACCAAATGTAGAAAATGTTCAAAGGGAAACAACAGATGATAGAATGCGTGTTATAGTTACCAATTCGCTGAGACTTAAACTTCAGAAGTCAATGACTCACTTTCAGGGAATCGGAAACATTATTGCATCAGAACATAAAGAGTTATTGGAGAAGAACTACATCACACTAATGTGGAGCTACGGTACTTGTTTGTGGAGCTTAGCATGTTCATATGTTGTAATGAGCACTACAATTGTTTGTATTTCTTAAGCCTGCCAATGTAAAACCCCGATAATTTCTAGGCTAAAGGCCGAACAACTTTATTAACATGTAAGGTTATATGAGATGATTCTTTAATTTCTCATATGTGTAAAAGTCAAATCTTTAGTGTAGGAATGAATTTGGATATGAGTTAAGGTTACTAAAATCCCCTGGCACAAAGTTGAGTTGAAAAGCTTCCCCACCGATTTAGTTTTTACATAAGATTCTACTTTGTCACGATCCAAAAAGAGAGGTGATGTCACTTGTCAAATTCCACCAAGACAAGTTAGTCTCAACCCAACGAAAATAAGAAATGCAGAAAACAATAAAGTAAGAACAAGATAAGGCAGAAAAGTTATTATGTCACAACCCAATGTATACCCTAGGCGTAACATGGCGTATAGAACCCTAAGAGGCCTATACAAGTCACTTAGAATACATCATATAAGATAATACAATAAAAGACTTAAAAAGAATAGCATTTTAGACATCAAAAGAGATTGACAAAGCGGAAGTCTAACATAGTCTCAAAGCCATCTAATACATCATAAGAAAGGTGATTGAGACGTAACCCATGCTTCACATACAAAGTCAGAAACAAAAATGACATAAAGCAATAAAAGAGTCTCGGTCCTCAGAGCATGATAACTCACTAACCTTCAAAGTTTATGAAACCAACTAGCCAAGAGGGTGCGTAGTAGGAACATCGGATCCTACATTCATTAGATAATGTAGGCAAACAAATGTGTTAGTATATGGAATGTACTAAGTATGAAGCAATCCATATTTTAAAGATCAATTTAACATAGGAGTGACCTACGAGACCTTCCTATGACTGGTTCATGGAATGATGGACCGTCCTGGTGAGCCGTACAAAGGGTACTGGGAATTGATTTTTTGAAAAATTATTTCCCCCTTCCTACGGTTGTCATCTACGGCCCATAGAAGCTTCTACAATCCATAGATGGAAACCATACACACAACCTGCTACCCAAAAAAAATATTTTCCTCCTTTTCCAAGTACAACGTGTTACAATATCTACCCCTTTGAGAGCATTCATCCTCGAATGAAACTCAAGACATCATGTGGAGGGTAGGAAAGAAGATCTAACATCCCCACATGAATGCAACTAACTCAAAATGAACAATATCAAGGAGGGACATCAACTCCAAGCTCAAACATACTTAGAACATCATTTCATAAGGCATACATGCAAATCATACTTAAATGCACATAGTCATGGAGAAATCAATCTAAGCCAAATCAAAATCTCAAAAGTAAGTTTTCGTGAGCATGCATGCATGAAACAATATAAGAATGACTAATCCATGGGGATTGACCATGAGGAACTAAATACCTCAAGCTAGAGTAGGGTCAGAGCAAAAGTGATGGGGGATAAAGGGACATCATATCGGCCTCGATCTCCCAAGTAGCACCCTCAACCCCTTGATTCCTCCATAAGACATTCACAGATGCAACTTTTTGATTCCTTAATTTCTTAACTTGCAGATCCAAAATCTCAATCAGAACCTCTTCATGAAGACTCCCTTTTATACCTAGACTCTCCAATGGTACTATAGATGTTGGAACACTAACACATTTCTTCAACAAAGAGACATGGAAAACCGAATGCACCGATACTAAATCATTAGGCAAATCAAGTTCATAAGCAACTCTACCAATACACGTCAAAATTTGATAAGGGCCCACATAACGGGGACTAAGCTTCCTTTTCTTTCCAAACCTCTTCACACCTTTCGTGGGCAAAAAATTCAAATAGACCCAATCAGCTACATCAAATTCAAGATCTCTTCTTCTCACATTGGCATAGGACTTTCGTCATTTTTGAGCCATTTTTTGCCTTTCCCTAATAATCCAAACTTTCTCCATAGCCTCATGTACCAATTCAGGACCTATCAAAGCAACCTCACCAACTTCAAACCAACCTATAGGAGATCTACATCTCCTTGCATAAAGAGCCTCAAATGGATCCATAAAAATACTTGAATGATAGCTATTATTATATGCAAACTTAACCGAAATTGGACAAGACTTGGCTTTGCTTTCATCTTTGACACAAAAGATGATTCTGAACCACTATGAACCACAACACCACTTTTGATGGAGTAAACCAACCGAACACCCAATCAGGCCAATCTTTGAACATCAAAAACCAACTCCTTTTTATCTTCTTCCTCATGGGCAACACTACCCATTGATAGCTGACTAAGAACATTTGTCACCATAATCACTTTGCTGGGGTGATAAAGGAGACATATGCCATAATCCTATAGCAGCTCAAGCCACCTCCTTTGGCGGAGATTTAGATCATTATGCTTGAACACATATTGCAAACTTTTGTGGTTGGTAAAGACATCAACATGAACACCATATAAGTAATGCCTCCAGATCTTTAAGGCAAACACAACCGCCACTAGTTCCAAATCATGGGTGGGATATTTCTTTTCAGGGATTTTAAGTTATTGTAAACCATAATTAATAACATTCTAATTTTTCATAAGGAAACACCCTAGTACAATCCATGAAGAGTCACAATAAACAACAAACCAATCGGATCCTTCCGGTAGAGTCAATACATAAGCGGACGTTACTCTATCTTTCAGTTCTTGGAAACTCTTCTCACAAGCTTCCAGCCATAAGAACTTAAGTTTCTTTTGGGTCAATGCCGTCAATGGAGAGTCAATCAAACAAAAGACGTCCATAAACCTTCTATAGTAACCAACCAAACCAAGACACTTTTAATTTCTGAAGGAGATAGAGGTCTAGGCCCACTCTTAACCACATCCATCTTCTTAAGATCTACCTGAATACTCTTGCCGGAGACAATGTGACCAAGAAACACCACATATCTTAACAAAAACTCACATTTACTAAACTTGACAAAGAGTTGTTGGTCCTTGAGGACTTGCAGTAAAACCCTCAGATGATCGGTATGCTCATTCTTACTCCTTGAGTAAATCAAGATATCATCAATAAACACGATCACGAACATATCAAGGTATTGTGCGAACACCCTGTTCATCAAGTCCATAAATTCAGCTAGAGCATTGGTAAACCCAAACGACATCACCAAGAACTTCTAATGACCATAACGAGTACGAAACATAGTCTTCAGGATGTCACCTTCCTTCACCCTCAACTGGTGATAACCCGACCGGAGGTTAATCTTAGAGAAGTAAGTTACTCCTTGTAGTTGATAAACATACCATCTATCCTTGGAAGAGGATAATTATTCTTAATGGTAACTTATTCAATTTTTGATAGTCAATACACATGCAAAGTGAACCATCCTTCTTATGAACAAACAAAAATGGAGCACCCCATGGAGAGAATTCGACTGGATGGAACCCTTATCCAACAAATCCTTCAATTTTCTTTCAATTCCTTAAGTTCTACCAGATCCATATGGTAAGGAGGAATAGAGATAGCTTGCATAACAGGGAGAATGTCAATACCGAAGTCTATTTCTTTTTTCGGAGGGACACCGGGTAAATCATCAGAGAACACTTTCATAAACTCATTAACAATGGGGACTGACTTAAAGATAGGGTCTTTGGAATCCATATCCCTAACCTGAACAAGATGGTATATCCAACCCTTAGAAATCAACTTTGTAGCTTTAAGACAAGAAACAAACTGACTCTTTGGCATATTATTTCCCCCTTTCCACTTTAGGACGGGCTCATAAGGAAACTGAAACTTGGTTACTCGAGTTTCACAGTCAATAAAAGCATAAGAAGAATATAGAAAATACATCCCAAGAATAACATCAAAATCCTACATATCAAGCTTTACACGAACAATATGAGTGACTCATTTGGATAATGAGACGGGACAATTTCTATAGTCTCTCTTAGACACAATAGATTTACGAATAGGAGTAGAGACAAAAAAGATCTAACAACACATTCAGAAGAACATCAAACCTCATAACCACATAAGGCATCACAAAAGACAAGGTAGCACTGAGATCAAGCAAAGCATAAACATCAAGATGAAAGACTTTTAGCATACCGATAACCACATCGGGAGAACTTTCTTGCTTATGAAGAATTTGAAATGCATAAGATCTGTTTTTCTCTGGAGCGCTTGAACCCAAACAACTAGGCAGAGCTTACCTACCATCCTTTCCCTTGCCATTTCTAGATGGACAATCCTATAAGCGGTGACCACTCATGCCACAACCAAATGCAATTATCCGTGCCCATCAAACATTTTCTCGGATGACTCTTGCCATAGTTTTTGCATGTGGGAACCGAAGATCAATTTCCACCACCATTTCCAACTTGAGAATTAGGGTTAGACACCGTATTCTTCTTGAACTTAGGAGTCAGAATCATTAGAAGAACCTTGACTTGAAAACCTTTATTACAACCTAGAACGACTATGTCCATTAGATCATGAATGTGAAAAGTCACCATCACCGGTCTTTGTCCTCTTTGCCTCCCAAGAACTTTCCTTAAGTTTCTCCTCTTCGATTTGTTTAGCATGGCAGTACGACATTCCTTAACCACCAATTCGGGCAATCCCAAAAAAAACTAGCTCATCTTTGCCCTAGAGTCAGCAACCATAGTTGGGGCATACCTAGACAATTGTGTGAACTTCAAAGCATACTCTTTCACACTCTTGTTCCCTTGAAGTAATTTAAGGAATTCAAGTACCTTTTCCTTCCTCATCTCAAGGGGAAAAAACCTATCAATGAAAGTACCTTTAAACTTTTCCCAATTAAGAGGACCTGCATCAACTGCCCTCTGTTCTTTCCATTGGTTGAACCAAACTTGGGCAATACCCTTAAGATGGTAAGCAGCCAATTCTGCCTTCTCTACAGGTGTCATTCCCACGATCATCAAAATATTATATACCTCATCAATGAATATTTAAGGATCCTGCTCAAACATGGAACCATGGAACTCCGAATGATTCATCCTAGTGAAGTCCCTCATACTACTTGTTGTCGTACCCACATGGGGACCACAACCTCCCTATTTGCTTGAGCCAACATTGATTGGGCCAACCCTTGGAAAACAACTCAAAACTCCGTATTAGTCATCGCTCGACCAAAGGATTGTCTGGAACTTATGGAGCCTCTTGATGAGCTTCTCTTTCTACATTCTCACCGGCATTCCTCCTAACATATGCTCTTTGATGGGACATATCCTAAAAATCATCAGATAAGGATTAGAAGAGAGACATATAGAGTTACACTCTATCACACGACTTTAGAATGATGAAAGAAGTAGAATTTCCTAAACATTTTATAGCCTTGATGTTCCATGAAATCATAGCATATTTGACG
Source organism: Solanum microdontum (assembly GCA_036250385.1). NCBI lineage: Eukaryota > Viridiplantae > Streptophyta > Magnoliopsida > Solanales > Solanaceae > Solanum > Solanum microdontum. The sequence continues at coordinate 20,826 of JAJONQ010000439.1, forward strand.
TTCAAAACTAAGGATTGGTGCGAGAAATCGAGTATGTTTATTTGGATATGATGCTATTCTCTGATGTTGAACATGTAACACACTTGGATGTAAAAGATAGGTAAAAGGAAGATACAATGAACTAAAGACACTACCATAGAGCCCTAGCCGGGCCATGGTCAAGTTGATGAGCCATCTGAGGGCTCGTGGAGGGGAGAAAGTAAAGTCCTTCAATGACCCATATGAAGACCACAGAGCCCCAAATGGACCGTGGACCACTTGACGACCCGTCTAAAGGCTCGTGGACTAGAAACATGCAATCCAATGGCCATCCAATTGAAGGCACAACTCCAGAGAGAACTAGACGGGTCGTGCTGCCTAAGACGGACCGTCTAGTTACTCGTGAGGACGACCAAATGAAGGAAGTCCTACACTGTCTAAGTGTGGGGACCATGAAGGACGTAACGAGCCGTTAGCATGCCCATGAAGGCTCGCGACATGTCCAGTCCTTCTTCAAGTAGGACTTGTTGTTACAGACTATTTTAATTCCTTAGGGTTTATTTTTGAACATTACATGATATCATTCTTTACGTTGAGATATTAAGAGCTTGGAGAAATGAGAGTTTGCAATTTCAAACACTTTGATTTGTCGATTACTTTGGATCAAAACTTTGTGATCGTTATTAAAAGTTGATAATAAAGATTCTTTTCATTTGATATTATTGTAGGTTCTTTCTATCATGCTTTCAATAATATCTTTTGCTTATTTTCTTTAAATAATAAGCGGCTAAATACCACAACTAGGGTTGTGGGAACCATGACTAAAACATAGTTACAAATTAAAAATACGAGTAGTTGTTCATAGTTAGTTGTGCGTGTTGATTGTACTTTCATTATGAGTTCTTTCTAATGAGTGCACGAATTAGAACCTGCCTATATTTACCACTTGTTCAAGAGAAAAGTGATAATTAGGAAAAAGTTAGAATCATATTCCAATAACTAGTTATGAAGATTTGAATTTGAGAGAAGAGAATCTCCTTAACAAGTATGCAAACATTCACACACTCTAAGACCGACAAGAAAAGAGTGAAAGTAATCTAATAGCACTGAGAAGCGTTTATATGTATCTAACTTGCTGGAATAGGTAATGTTAACAACAGATAGTTGCTTGCATAAAATTCTAGAATGAACTAAAGTTCATGGGGAAGACAACCTTAGTCTCGTTAAATCAACTACTCAAATCTTGAAATTATTGTTGCTTTTTTAAACTAGGAAACTAAATTCAAAATTGGTTACTTAAATAATAAACAACCCAATATTTACTTTCCATAATTTACTTTCTTTTGGAGATATTAATCACAATTGAATAAGAACGTCAGTAGGGTTATTTCTGTAGTAAGTTCCCTATGAGATGAACCTCAACTATAGTTTAGTTATATAATTGACTTCGACCGTTTGTACTTGTAAATTTTGATTTATGAAATTTTGGCGCCGCTGGCAGGGAATTTCAGTTCAGAAATACATACTAGCTATTACTTCAATTGTAGTTGTATTTCCTAATTTTACCGCTTGTCTCTGTCTGTGTCATTTATTTGTGAGTTCACTAGTGCATTCCAAACATCAGAAGTAAGGGAGCACCTTTGATTCCTAACTATCCTAAATTGAGTAAAAGCATAAGGAAGTTGGTGAACGCACAGGAAATCGAAGGCCAGAGGCAGAGATTGAGAATGTTGATGCCAATGCTAGAGGTGCTCAGTAGAATGCTAATGACCCACATAGGGTGGTTGAAGAGAATGAACGACTGGATGAAATTGCCCCTTTATCAACACCAAGCAGTAGCTCCCAGGAGTCGAGTCCAACAACCAATACGTATGGTATTTGAAGAAGATGACCTTAATTTAGATGGAGCAGGAGCTACTGGAGCAATAGTACTACCAGTGCTACCTCTAGGAGTGAAGTTTACTATAACTAGCACCATGATACAACTTTTGAACCTTAAGGGGATATTCAGAGCAACTACTGGTGAGGATGCGAATAAGCATCTAATGAATTTTGTGGCGATTTGCAAGTTAGTGAAAATTCTACGAGTCGCCCAAACTACATGAGGCTGAGGTTGTTTCCTTTGTCTCTAACTAGGGAAGCAACAAACTAGCTGAATGAATTGCCACATGACTCAATAAGAACTTGGGCCGAGCTAAGGGAAGCTTTTATGGAGAAGTTCTTCCCCAAAGCAAAAGAGCTTCAAATGAAAGATGACATAGGTTCTAATAAGCAGCTACCAAGTGAAGCAATGCATGCCACATGGTGGAGGTTTAGCCAAAAGCTAAAGAAGTTCCCAAATCATGCCGTTACTGATAGACACTTGAAGCAAGTATTTTATAGGTCATTAAATTTTGTTACTAAACCCGTTGTAGATGCAATATGTGGTGGATCGTTTATTAGAAGACCATTCCATGAGATTATGTTTATCATGAATGAAGTTTCAAAGAACAACAGGTCTTGGAACACAAGGGATGGATAAGTAGAATCTCTTGGGTTGACCTTTGAACTCACAACTGAGCAAAGAAAGAGAGAAGAGGAATGGGAAGATGACATGGCCCATTTGAAAACCCAGAAGGACCTCATCACAAAGCATCTCACAATCGGTCAAGAAAAAGTTAATGCAGTGTGTGCTTCTAACTAGTATGAAGAGGAGGATGCTAATTTTAATGAAGAAGCCAAGTACTTGAACAACCAGATGCTTTTTGGAATTATAACTTAGGTAACCAAGGCTACAAATCTAGAAATCAAGGTCGGAGTTTTCAGCGACATGTTCAGTAAGATAGACCAGGTAACTAGATTAAGGAAATTGGCAGAACAAAGAGGGTTTCAAAAATGAGCACAGTGGTGTATATATACCTCCAAGTAACAGAGATAGGACAAGTAGTAGTTCTAATGGATCCAGAATGGAAGATATGTTTGTGAAGGTTCTACAGAGAGTTCAATCTAAATATGTGGGAGTCAGAGAATTGATGAATGACTTTTCCAGTATGAGTCAACTTGTAGATTCACACTCAACATCTATCAATAAGTTGGAGCAGCAGATGGGGCAACTGTCAGCCTTAAAAAACTAGAGAAAGAATGGAACACTACCTAGTGTTACCATTCAGAACCCAAAGAAAGATGGACATTGCATGGCGATCACTACTAGAAGTGGTAAATCACTTCCAAAACTTAACCCTACAGGCATTGAGTAGTAAGAGAGTATAGAAAAAATACGAGGAATCAAAGGTGAATTGATTAATAACGTTTCAAAGACACTTCATCTAATTCGAAGTGTCAACGATCGTTAATCAGTATATAACCCAACTAAATGAGTTGGGGTCGAATCCCACAGGGGAGCGATACATGTTTAAGATTCAATAGGGAAGTACGAATATGATCAAATATGTCATAGGAATAAAAATGTACGAGTAAAAACATCTTTCAAATCAGGGGGGACACGAATGTCAAATGGGGGGTTTAGGTTTTGATATTATCAACTACAAACAACTACAAATAATATGAAATAACAATAATGAGATGGGTTCTTGGGATGTGATTCGATTATAGGCTATTATAGACAAATGGGTAGTTGCAACTATTAGAAAATGACTAAATATCAGTAAGTAAGCTAGACTATAGAGGGGGTAAACTTTCTCTCGAACAATTTACCGTGAATCAAGTTGATTTCTCTCGAACATCAACAAGCATGCAAAATAAGAACAACCCACACCTTAGTCCATTCACTATCTCGAGCTGAATGTGTGGAAAAGGGTTTATGATTCACTTTCTTGAGCTCAACCCAGGCCAACCCAATACCCACAGGCGATCAATCAAATATCTTAGTTCTAAAACCTGTCGAGCAAGCCAAGAACTCTAAGGTGGAATCATATTTACAACTGCAATTCCTAAATTAACCCACAATAAATGATTGAACTCTCTTTTAAACAACAATTAAACTAACAATTAGCAACTCCCATAAGCTAAATCATTCGATAATCACACCCCAAGAATTGGGGTTTTAGCTAGGCATTATAAAAAGATAAAAATTGTTACCAAATTGAGTTTCCATCAACTGGGTAAGATTGATTTTGTCTTTACAATGTTCCAATTTGAAGAATAACAAAGACCAACTTCCAATTTCTCAAACGTGAAAAACTTCAATTCTTCAAAGCTAAGGAAAAACTAGAGAAAACTGTCTCTTCAGGTCAAAACTCTATGATATGAAAAAACTAATAGTTTGATTGAAAGATTGTAAACTAAATGTTCAAAAATGTATTTATAGTCGCCAAAAATATGCTATGAAGAGTCACTCAGCGAAGTAAGTTGGGCTCGCCAAACCACTCAACGATCCGCCCTTTGGTCATTTCATCGCCCTTCTGCCTTGGCCTTCAACAACCTCAAGGGCTGTAACTTTGGGCGATTCAACACTGCATCGCGGAAACCACTCGGTGACTCGCCGACTACTCCTTTCTCTCGCCAACTTGATTTCTCCCCTCAGAGCTTGGCACACTGGAACTTTAGGTGGTTAGATGGCCACTATGTGACTACCCAAATGGACTTGGCAATTACCAAGCTCTCTTTTCTTTATTCTTTCAGCTTGCTTTGTTCCTTTTTGCAACTTAGTGTCCTTACTTTGCTCCTCAAATGGCCTCACACAAAGATGATTCCATATTCACACACAATTGTTCAACACTTTATAGCTCCGGAATCACAAACAATTCTCACACTCAAAAAGATGAACACATGCATGACTTCACCCATAAGTTTGCCTTTATTTTCCAGCCAACATTTTGTTTCAGCTCACTCAAGATCAAAAAGTTCTTTTCAAGGCTTATAACTAGGCTGAGTGTAAAGGTATGGTCATTTAGGCTCAGTGTATGCTATCCTCACCAAATATGGTATGAACAACTTTCCTTTCTTTTCTTCGGTATTTTCATTCATGCTCAAAATATACCTCATTATTCACTTCTTATGGACTACCAAACACCCCATTTCTTTTGCAATTTTCACAACTTTATTCCATAACTTTTTTCATTCTTTTTCTTTTCTTTTCTTTTTTTTTGTATGGAGGGGTTCCATCTTTTTCAAGTCCATGGGTCAAAGGGGAACTTCTTTTCACTTCTTGATTTTCCTTCTCTTTTCACCACACCCCCAACTTAGGCTTTTGTCATTATTTGGCTATTCAAACACATCATATTTCATGAGGATTATGGGCGAATGGATAAAGCTCAAAAAGGGTTTCAAGAAATGTTCGCACACTCACAAGGTTGGCCACAAAAGAGGTATATTGTCAAATTGTTTCACTCTTCAAAATTGTTGCCCAAGATCATTTCAAGAGTTTGCATCACTTAGGCAACCGGACAACGGGGCATATTCTAGGTGTCATCACACAAGGTTTACGGTAAGCTCATCACACAAGGGATTGGCACCAATATCAAACAAGACTCCACACTTTCTCTAGTGTGCAATGTTCATCACAAGAGACTCAATTCGATAATCGGTTAGTCACAACAAGATGCAAAAAGTTCACATATTCTCTATGCAACTTCATTTAGCTTCATCGAAGCCGCACATTCATTTTTGTTCGATTAAGAGCACTATTCAAGTCATTGGTATTGATCATAACCGATACTGAAATTTGCACAAGAACAACCACATTAACACAGAACAAGAGGTGGCAAAATTTCTGGAAGGGTCAAAATCATTTACATTCAAAACAAGGAGCCATAAGCTCAAACATCCACAAAATATAGTCTCAAAACACACTTTTCAACATAAAAACCCAATATATAAAAAAAATAAAATCATAAGAGGTAGGTATGGAAGTACCTTACCCCACCAAAAAGAAAAGCAATTTGTCCTCAAATGCAGCAAAATACTAAAAAGTCAATAAAAACAACAGAGAGGGACGTAAAGAGGGGTCTTGTCTACATAGTCACTCCATTTGTCGGGGCATCAATGCCCGGTGCAACATCAGCACTACTAACACCACTAGGGTAAACCATAGGTGTGTTTGCCAAAGAGATCTGCACAGCTGAATCTTCCATGGCCTCCTCAATCTCTATAAGGCCCTCATATGAAGCCTCCTCATCAACATTGTTCTTCTCCTCATTTGTCTCATCCTCAGACTCTACAACATCTAGCTCCCCAACTCAAACTTAATCTCCGGTGGTAACCGAAGGCACATCTGTATCAGCAGGCATATTGGGGATCTCCACAGTCCTAAAAAACATCGACTTGTTGGTGGACTTCAGCTGGTCCACATCTTTTCGCAGCTCAGCAATAGCGGCCTTTAGAGCCGTCACATTCTCAGTGGCCCCTTGGCCGCACTCACACACTGCTACTCTTGCCGCTAGGGCATCAATAGTCAAACTCAGGGGTGTCACAACATTAGCAAGGGCCCTGTCGATCATGCCAGGAATGATGTCTCAAGCCTGGAGGCGTGCCTATCAACAGGATGGGCTAGCTGCCCCATCCGTAATAATGCAGCCTGGGTGATTGGCGGTCGGAAAGTAGCAGCAGCAGAGGCTCCAGACCTAGGAGGCAATGGAGCTGTAGGGGAACTAGATATTGTAGAAGAACTAGTGATAGTTATACTAAATGTTAAGGGTCCAGAGTAGGCAAAGGTGCCTCTACAGATATTGCATCAGTATCCACAACCGGGGATGTGTCCACTGGGGCTACCTTCTTCTTCTTCTCTGCCTCATCCTTCAAGTACCCTGCCTCAATCCTCTGGATATCGGTAGAAGATGTGGGAATAAGATGTGGGAATCACTTCCATATCCTTCTTCTTATCTCGAGGCACCTAAGCTCGTCTGCACAGGTCGGTGATCATCACCGGACAAGGTAGAGAGGTTTGGCATTGCTTGGCCCTCATGGCAATATTCTATGCAATGATCATACCCAAGTTGGTGCGCTTCCTTGAAACGATAGACCCAAGAAACACGGCCTTTGTGTAGCGGAGAATAGATTCATTTTTGGGATGGCATGATAGTGCTACTGATAAAGCCAAACTAGTACCTCACTACTACGTTGAGGTCCTTTTTCTCTATGGGCATTCTAGCCGCCCAACCACCGAGAAGCACTATCAGATATCATAGGGGCCAACTACACTTTCAGATTCTATAGTGACTTTGTCTTTATCATGTACTGATAGTCATCTGCAATGTTGTCGGTACATTCCAACATAACATTTATATCAGTTCTATCACATTTCACCTTCTTGCCCCGGACGATGACATAATCCTCCGACTTGAATGCAACAACCTTTAACTTTCCCTGTGGCACCAAGGCTCCATATGCAGTGTAGAAATCCCAAACCCAGCTAGGAATATAGGAATCCCAGGATTTAGTGAAGATCTCAAACTTACGTGCCTTTATGGTGCGCCATATCTCAGGGTATATGTCTATCACCCCATCAATAGACAACCTCTTCTCCTCGAAGACGGTTCTCAATCCCTCAGTCTTCAGTCTGTTCGTAGACTGGGGAGGAGGACTCTGTGCAGATGGTGTTGGGACCACAGCCTGGTATGGGACAGGAGGAGGGGTAGCGGCCTGGGGAGTCATGATACTAGATGGATCATTCATCCTCTTGGATCTCAGCTCTGCTCTCTCGGCTAACATGAGCTCATCTGCAGGCTTCGAAATGGCAGCCTAGTGGTCTTGGTGCTCACCCTCACTCTCAAAATTAGTGAGGTGAGTGGCATTGAATCCGTCACTGTCGGAGCTCACCTCCGGTGATGCAGGAGAAGGTGCCTTGTCCTTCCCTTTTCCCTTCCCACCTGTGGTGGGAAGTTTGGTAGCCTTTACCCTGGATGAAACTGCATCCTCATTGATTGTGATTCCCTTAGCCCTCTTGCGTGGAACCATGTCTCTACATGCCACTTTTGGTCTAGCCATATCTGCAAAAACATCATGGAATGTTAGAAATATTTCAAGAAAAATCACAGAAATCATATTGCAGACAGACTCGCCGAATCACTTTGGCGAGTTAGATCGGGCTCGACGAAAGGATTGGCTCAAAAATTCCCAAAAAAATTAGTATGTTGGCAATGGGAGGGCCCTTTCGGTGAGTCCCCGACATCATTCGGCAAGCTAAGACAAACCTGTCGAAAGTTACAATGTAGTTTAAAGGTTAGGTGCGCAGAAAGGGCGTTCAAAGATGACTTTCGGTGAGTCACCGAGTACACTTAGCGAACTCTGGCTTCTCTCCAAACGTTACAGTACCAAAACATAACAATTGCATGAAATTAAATGTGATAAAGGGGGATTCGGTGAACGGCGAGCTCGACCCAGATCGCCAAACTGCCCAACGTGCCTAATATCTACCTCATCTTCCAAAATCAACCCCGTAGCCCTTGTAACCAAAATCAAACCATACACATACTCAATTAGGTTCAAACCCATAAGACCCATGCCACCGGGGTACTTATACATCCCCCGGTTTGGCCAAAATTGGCTATTTAACGACTTTAGCCCTTAGGAATGACGTCAACCGCTCCATCATTGGGCAAAGCACGTCATTTAGCACAAATACGAGTTACTCAAACTTTACCTGACTAGAGCAAACATCAGTTAAGCACAATCCAACAATTTAGACCAATTTTTTTATAGCACAAAATTTGGGAAATCAACAATTAAGCAATTTAGGCATGATATCAAAATTAAAACAGGCAGACAAGCACACAAATATGGATTCAGAGAGGCCCAACACACATCACTAAGATAAAAATAATTGCGAATGAGTTTAACCTTTAATTATGAGTTTTGGGGTTCGGAAAACCAACTTTTAATGTCAAATATATAATTTGAAAAGCTAGGCGGCAAAGAATTCCAACTCCAAACACAAGATTGACGACTAAGAAGCGGTAACAACACAAAAATGTAGAAAATATAGTGTGGGTGTGATTTTGGGATGTTAAAAAGTGAGGGAATGTGAAAGAGTTCAAAATTTTAAACCTTTGACTTTTTAAAAGTCGTCCAGTTCTTACCCTTTCGGCGACATTAATTTTCGTCACCAAACCACTTAGCGACATGCCAAGTGGGTACTTACCTCATTGAGTTTTAAAGGACCTCCAGTTAATATGGGGTCCAAATGACAGAAAAGATCGGGTTCCCCGACCTGTTCGGCGATCTGCCGACAAGTCCACTGGCCCACTGATTTTTATAGACTCCATCTTCTGATTTCTTGAATCCAACGACGGTTCCAAATAGGCTCGCCGGTTTCTTCAGTGAGTCATTGACTGGACCTTTTTCTCGTCAACCTACACTTTTTCATCTGCACAATCAAAACACAATATTTACCAAAACAAAAATAAAGCAATAAAACTTGGGTTGCCTCCCAAGAAGCGCCTTAGTTAATGTCGTGGCACGATGCAAGTCCTCACTCAATGTTCATTCTTAGGGTTTGCCATAGACTCATTAGGCAACCCTTCTTGTTGTCTTGAGTAGAGATAAGACAACAAATGAACCATTTTGGTCTACAACAGCTGAACTGAGATGGAATGAGAAACAATCCTTTGATTTAGCATTGAGACGTTCTCTTTTATCTCTTTCAACACTCTGTCGTGTTCTTTGACTTTGTCGAGAATGAGTGAGAGCATCTTTTCGACTTGTCTACCCTTATAGTCCTTCGACTTTCTACGCTCATGAGAGGGAATGTACCTATCTTTCTTTTTGTACATTCCATCAAATTCCATGACCTTTTTGGCCGAAAGATCAAGCTGGGTCAATAGTGTGACCAAATTTTGGTCCTTCTCTGTCTCCTTCTTGGTCTCAGTTATGTGATAAAAGAGTTGGGCTACTATCGCATAGAGTTGTCGTATTAGACCACCCGGAGTAAGTTGCTCAACCACTCCTCTGTTCTCAGGACCAAGATCGCTATAAAAGGAGTCCAGTAGCATTTTATCTAAGATTCCATGAGTTGGGCACTGCAACAATAGTGCCTTAAATCTTAGTCACAACTCATGGATTGTCTCACCCTCCAATTGTTTGAACCTTAGGATGTTATCCCTAAGAACCATCATTTTTGAAGAAGGGTGACCCACTTGGTTACCGTTGCTACAAGACATTCTCATCTTCCCTATTTTGAACAAAAACACACAAACCAAAACTAAAAGTAAGTAGATTAAACTACGACTAAAGAGAACAAAATTCAACTTCACCAAAAGAATCTCAAACAACACCACTCCCCGGCAGTGGTGCCATTTTGATTAATAATGTTTCAAAGATACTTCGTCCAATTCTAAGAGTCAACGATCGTTAATCAGTATATAACCCAACTAAATGAGTTGGGGTCGAATCCCACAGGGAGCGGTACGTGTTTAAGATTCAATAGGGAAGTACGAATATGTTCAAATCGATCATAGGAATAAAAATGTACGAGTAAAAACATCATTCAAATTAGGGGGTGACACGAATGTCAAATTGGGTCGTTTAGGTTTTGAAATTATCAACTACAAACAATAGCAAAAAATATGAAATAACAATAATTAGATGGGTTCTTGGGATGTGATTCGATTATAGGCTATTATAGACAAATGGGTGGTTGCAACAGTTAGAAAATGGCTAAATATCAGTAAGTAAGCTAGACTATAGAGGGGGTAAACTTTCTCTCGAACAATTTACCGTGAATCAAGTTGATTTCTCTCAAACATCAACAAGCATGCAAATTAAGAACAACCCACACCTTAGTCCATTCACTCTCTCGACCTGAATGTGTGGGAAAGGGTTTAGGATTCACTCTCTCGAGTTGAAACCAGGCCAACCCAATACCCACAGACCATCAATCAAATACCTTAGTTCTAAAACCTCTCATTCGAGCAAGCTAAGAACACTGAGGTGGAATCACATTTGCAACTGCAATTCCTAAATTAACTCACAATAAATGATTGAACTCACTTTTAAACAACAATTAAACTAACAATTAGCAATACCCATAAGCTAAATCAGCCCATAATGATAATCACAACCCAAGAATTGGGGTTTTAGCCAGGCATTATAAAAATATAAAAATCGTTACCAAATTGAGTTTCCATTAACTAGGTAAGATTGATTTTGACTGTACAATGTTCCAATTCACAGAATATCAAAGACCCACTTCCAATTTCTCAAAAGTGAAAAACTGTAATTCTTCAAAGCTTAGGAAAAACTAGAGAAAACTATCTCTTCAGTTCAAAACTATATGATATGAAAAAACTAATAGTTTGATTCAAAGATTATAAACGAAATGTTAAAAAATATATTTATAGTCTCCAAAAAATGTGCTGCGAAGAGTCACTCGACGAAGTAAGTCGAGTTGGTCTAACCGGTCGGCGATCCACTCTTTGGTCATTTCATTGCCGTTCTACCTTGGCCTTCAGCAACCTCAAGGAATGTAAATTTGGGCGATCCAACACTGCATCGCAGAACCACTTGGTGATTCGTCGACTGCTCCTTTCTCTCGCCAACTTGATTTCTTCCCTCAGAGCTTGGCACACTGCAACTTTAGGCGGTTAGATGGCCACTCAGTGACTCACCAAATGGACTTGGCGATCACCAATCTCTCTTTTCTTTATTCTTTCAGCTAGTTTTGTCCCTGCTTCGCTTCTCAATCCATAATCTTGAAAATAAAGGATTTAACATCAGTTATAGGCAAAAAATAAGCATTCTAGGACACTAAACCTATATAAATAATGCCGTATATGAGTCCAAATCTCAGACTCATCATGAATGCAGAAAGTGCGCATGACTCAGAGGTATCTAGAGGGGTAGAGAAACCATCCATAGCGAATGAAGCTACAGTAGATGTAAACTTACCTTTACAACAAATACGTAGACCACCTCATCCATTTCCTCAAAGGCTAAAGAAGAAAGCTGAAGATGGAAAATTCTTGAAGTTTATCTCCATGCTTTGGCAACTATCAGTGAATATTCCACTAGTAGAAGCTCTGGAGCAGATGCGAGGTTATGCTAAGTTCATGAAGGACTTAGTAACAAAGAAGAAGGCTGTGAGTTTTGAACTAGCTAATAATATTCACCATTGTAGTGATATTGCTACAAGGTCTTTGGTGTAGAAAAAGAGGACCTATGTACGCTCAGTATATCATGCACCATTGGTGCGTTCAAGTTTGATAAAGCTCTATGTGATCTAGGAGCTAGTATAAATATTATGACTTTGTCCAAATACAAACAACTGGGGTTTGGGGATCCAAATCCCACTGCTATGAGGTTGATGATGGCACACAGATATGTGAAGAGACAGGTGGGCCTTTAGTGTGATGGGTTGGTTAAGGTGGAAAGCTTCATCTTCCTAGTTGATTTTGTGATTCTAGATTATGAAGTATATTTTGAGGTTTCCATAATTTTAGGAAGGCCATTTTTTGCTACTGGCACAACTCTAGTTGATGTAGAAAGTGGGGAGCTGAAATTTTGCTAGAATAACAAAGAAGTTATATTCAAAGTGTGCAAAGCAATGAAACAACCACAAGATATGAATGTGGTATCTATTCACATTGTTGAAGAGGGAGACATTGAAGCGTTCATAGAATAAATACTTGATGTAGAGACATTGGATACCGTAATAATGAATTTTGATGAAGTCTTTCGGGTCAACTATGTAGAGACGTGCATTGCAAGGCATGGGTTCACTTTCATACTCTCCCAAGAAGTTAAACTTGGACTAGAAGAACAGTCTGAATCCTCCAACAAAACTATCTATTAAGGAACCGTCTCTGCTTGAATTGAAGCAGTTGCCTAGTCATTTGTGGTATGTGTTTCTAGGCGAAAATAACACTTTGGTAGTTATTGTGGCTGCAAATCTTAATACTGAACATGTGCAAGCAGTGATGAAGGCATTGAAGAGATTCAAGAAAGTAATTGGTTGTGCCATTGCTGGCATTATTGGAATACCTCCAGGCATCTGCCCTCATAAAATTCTGTTAGAAGAAGATTGCAGCCCGCGTATAGACCACTAGAGGAGACTGAATCCACCTATGCAAGAGGTGGTCAAGAAATAAATAAACAAGTGGCTAGATGCAAGAGTGGTGTATCCCATTTCTCATAGTCATTGGGTGAGCCCAGTGTAGTGTGTACCCAAGAAGCGTAGAATGGCAGTAGTGGCAAATGTGAAGAATAAACTGATTTTGCAAAGGCTAGATGCAAATTGGCAAGTGTGCAAGGACGACAAAAAATTAAATTAATGGACATTGAAAGACCATTTTCCAATGCCTTTCATGGACCAAATCTTAGATACGTTTGCAGAAAAACGGTGGTACTGCTTCTTGGATGGTTACTCTGGGTATAGTCAGATATCAATTGAACAATAAGACCAATAGGAAACCACGTTTACATGTCCCTATGAAACCTTTGCATTCAAGCGCATACCATTTGTATTATGTAACGCACCAACTACTTTTCAACCGTGGATGATGTCCATCTTTTAATTCATGGTAGAGGACACTTTGGAGGCATTCATATATGACTTTTCTGTGGTTGGTGACACTTTTGATGACTGTTTGTTTAATCTTAGTAGGGCATTACAGAGTTGTGAAGAGGCAAACGTAGTGCTAAACTGGGAAAAATGCCACTTCATGGTCAAGGAAGGTATAGTGCTATGACATAAAATTTCTTAGAAAAGTTTGAGGTGGATAAAGCAAAGATTGAAGTAATTGAAAAGTTGTCTCCACCTATCTCTGTAAGGGTGGTTCAGAGTTTCTTGGGTAGTGCTGGGATCTATCAGCGTTTCATCAAGGATTTTTCTAAAATTGCACATCCTTTGTGTAAATTGTTAGAAAAGGAGATGAAGCTCACTTTTGATGAAGCATGCACCAAAGCATTTGAGTGCCTGAAGGCTAAATTGATTTCAACCCCATTAATCATCAGTCCAGATTTGTCGGAACCATTTGAGGTGATGTGCGATGCAAGTTGTGTTGTCTTAGGAGTTGTGCTAGCGCATGAGCGCAACAAGGTCTTTCACCTGATCTACTATGCAAGCAAGGTGTTGAATGGATCACAAAGAAATTACCATGTCAGTGAGCAAGAGTTTCTTGCAGTAGTGTATGCCTCTGAGAAATTCAAAGCATATCTGTTGGGAACCAAAGTGGTAGGTCAAACTGATCATGCAACACTGTGGTACCTGATGGCGAAGAAATATGCTAAGTCGAGGTTGATAAGATGGGTGTTGTTATTACAAGTATTTGACTTTGAAGTCAAAGACAAAAGAGGTTATGAAAATCAAGTGGTTGATGACTTATCCATACTGGAGTCGGAGAAGAAAGAGGAAGCTGAGGTAGACTTTGATGACTCATTTCTGGATGAGGAGGTATTAGCCGCCACTATTGATCTCATTCATTGGTTTTCTGACTTTGAAAATTTTCTTGTAAGTTACCTAATTCTCGAGGACTTGAATTTTAACAAAGGAAGAGGTTCTTGCATGATGTGGGTAAATACTTCTGGGATGAATCCTACTTGTATAGGATTTGTGTTGATAATATAATTAGGCGATGTGTGCCTGAGGCTAAGATATTGAGTATTCTAGAATCATGTCATTCATCTCTACTCGGTGGACACCATGTGGGTGCTCGCACTACCCATAAGGTGTTCCAAGGCGGATACTATTGGCCTACAATTCATCACGATGCATTTGACCTGGTTAAAGGGTGTGATATGTGTCAAAGGCAAGGGGCCATTTCTTGTCTTCATGAGCTACCTATGACTTCTATCTTGGAGGTCAAACTATTTTATGTCTAGGGGATTGACTTTATGGAAACATTTGTGAGCTCTTTCAGGAAAAAATATATATTAGTGGTAGTTGATTATGTCTCCGAGTGGGTTGAAGCAGTTGCATTGGCAGAGAATGATGGCAAAAGTGTTACAGGGTTTCTAAAGAAGAACATTTTCTCAAGGTTTGGCACACCTAGAGAAATCATCAGTGATGGAGGCTCACACTATTGCAATAAAGTGTTTCGGACTTTGTTGGCTAAATATTGGGTGAAACAACATAAAGTGGTGACGCCTTATCATCCGCAAACAGGTGGTCAAGTGGAAGTCTCAAACAGGTAAATAAAGTCAATATTGGCAAATACAGTGAATGTCAATATAACTGATTGTGCAAAGAAGTTAGCTGACGCATTATGGGCATATTAGACAAGTTTCTAAGTAACCATTAGTATGTCACCATATAAGTTAGTGTTTGGAAAGGAATGTCATTTGCATGTGGAGTTAGAACATAAGGCACTATGGGCGCTAAAGAAGCTAAACTTGAGTTGGAGTGAAGTAGCGAATATGCGACTTGAGCAGATAAATGAAATGAATTAGTTTAGACTAAGGGCTTTTGAGAGATATGCATTGTACAAATAAAGGATGAAGTTGTATCATTACAAGAATATTGAGAAGAGGACTTTCAGTCTTGGTGACTTGGTTCTATTATTTAACTCAAGGCTATGCCTATTTCCTGAAAAGTTGAGGTCCAAGTGGTCTAGACCATTCAAAGTAACCCAAGTGTTTCAATCGGGAGCCATTAAACTTGAAAACGACAAAGGTGAGAGGTTCAATACAAATGGCCAGCGAGTCAAGGCTTATATGAGAGTTCTAGAGGAAGTGAAGACAGTGGAGGAATGCAAACTTGTGAAGTTTGAGTAATCAAGTAACCTGCGTCGCACTGCGACGTTAAATTGTGCTCTACTTGGGAGGCAACCCGAGATGTATTTGTAGTAAGTAGTTTAATTTCTGCTAATTCATTTTTGTTATAGCTTCGTAGTGTGTGCAGGAAAAAGTTGAGGCCAGAAGAACTCTTCATGAGCCACTAAACGGGTCGTTCAACACTTCACAACCCGTGAAGAAGCAAGCTAGCTGCAGTTGAGCTCACTGGAAAAAGGGAAATAATGTTCACGAAATGGTTTACGGCCCGTCTGACCTTAGATGGATCGTTTAGCCCCTTGTGAACATTAAAGTACGTTTTGTTGTCCAAGAATTTCTCATGTGCACTTGTATGGGCCGTGGTTCTTTTCACGAGCCACTTCATTGCCCGTTAGGGTTAAGTCAGCACTAACGTATCTGACCCAAACAACGTGATCATCAAACCCAAATTTTTTGTATCTAAAAGCCTTCCAAATGCCAAAATATGGTTTTTTTCTCACTCTACTCAAATTCACAACGTCTTTTTGGAAAAGTAAGAGGTGTATCATATCTATTTCAAGAAATCAAAGAATAGTTAAGTAACACCTCAAATTTGATAAAAGGTAGAAAATTTCAACTGTTGCATGACTTGGTGCCAGTCCCGATGGAGCCACCTACATCTCGTGTACTAACACATGGACAGTAGGTCGCGTCGTGTATGAAAATCCAAAGTTTTCCAAAAAGCCTCAAGTTCCATTACTTTTCAACAGTTCACTAATATGTCCATCATTCAATGCACGAGTCTTAGATAAGTCTCATAGGTGATTCCCTGAATTAGAGAGATTTTAGGGCCAAGAGTTGGGACCTATGACCATGGTCCACAGTCCATCGATGGACCCACGGGCTGTAGGTGTGGTCCGTCTTTGGGGGTCCATAAATAGTGGTCTTTGATCTCAACCACGACCAACCAGGATGGTCTATGGTCTGACTAACAGACCGTGGGTCAAGCCATGGGTGAGGTCGGCAGTTTTTTTCCTTAAGGGCTTTGGGGTATTTTCCTAATTATTCTAGCCTAATACTGTGTCTTTTTACCCTTCACCTAAAGCCCTATATAAGTGTTTTTACCCCCAAATTTTCCTAATTGAAATCAGTCTCTCAAATTCCTAAAAGAAGAACAAGTCTTCATGATATCCAAAATATTTCTCTCTCTAGAAAGCTTGAATATGAAGGAGTCAACTTAGGGTTTCAAGTCAAGTCTCCACTTCCACCATTGAAGGCAAACTGTTGGCATTAAGGTGTGATAGTTTTCATCCTTGGATCCCTTTCCTCCATGGATTTCCTAATTTCTCCAATTTATAAAGTTAGAAATCCTAATTGAGTTAGGGTTCTCTTCTATGTCATGGTTCCTTTCAATATCAATATAATTGATTGTTTTATGAAGTATTATACATGAATTGATAAAATTTCATGATTTTATGATCAATCCACATGAACCTATGCTTACCCGTGCTTTCTAGATTAAGATGTTTGAAGGTGAATTTTGAATTATGAAAGAGGATTTTATGATTATATGCATGTTCTTATGAAATTGATGAAGATGTTTTAAGGATGCTTGGACAGTTAAGTATCAATATGATTATTATTGTGTTGTGAAAGGTTTTCTCACATGAAGGATTCTAAGGTTGAAAGGTCTTCTCATCTAAAATGAATCAAAGACAAGGATATATATGCCTACAATGGCGAGAGGACGGAAGAAGATGGGATTCAATGGGCATAAAAACATGGGGAATGGATACACAATGAAGACATGGGATATTCATAGTGGGGAGGGGGGTGAAATTAGTTGAGCAGTGGCCGGAATTGAGAGGTAGCAAAACCCAGTTCTGACCACTAAAACACCTGACCTAAATTTGACTAAATCGGAAGAGAGGAGAGCACATGAAGATCGAGGAATACAATCTAGTGGTATTACGCCAGAAACTGAGAGTACCCAGAGCATCAATAATGTTTTGATGGAATTGTACCGAGGAAATGAAGGGAATGAAGAGGAACCTGAACAGAAAAAGTGGGCGAACCTATTTCAGGGGAACCGTATGGCTGCACAAGGCATGAAATTGAACTATGTAACCCCTATTATTCGTAATGGAGAGAAAATTGTGAAGTTATGCCAAGAAGATGTGGAGTTGGAGACGTTGAGATGGAAGCATGCTTTAATTCTCTATGTGGTAGGAGCTGACCCTACGATTGCTGCAATAGGATGATACATCGCGGCACAATGGAATTATATAGCAAAACCCAAGGTATTCTATCATAACGATGGTTATTTTCTTGTCAGATTTGGTAGGTTTGAAGATAGGGATGAAGTGCTATACTCAGGTCCTCATATGTTGGGAAATAAGCCAATCATAGTGAAGACCTGGTCGCCGGATTTTGATATCGGGATGTAAATTGTGCAAACTATGCTAATATAGGTGAAGTTTCCCAATATTCCTTTAAACTATTGGGGCACACAATCACTAAGTAGAATTAGTAGTGGGTTGGGAATTCCTTTATTTGCTGATGAGTGCATTACACAGATAGAAAGAGTCTCATATGCTAGAGTCTTAATTGAGATGGCTATCAGCCAAAAGTTACCAATAGACATTAAAGTGGAAGATCCAAGTGGTAGAGGGTTTAATCAGAAGGTGGTGTATGAATGAGTACCGACCTATTGTCCTAAGTGTTTGATCATTGGGCACAAGTGCCCAAAAAAGGGGGAAGAATAAAAACAAAAAGGTGGCAAGAGGAAGATAGAATAGCAACAAAAGAGAGGGGAGCAACAAGCAGAATCTAGTAAGACACATGAGAATAGTAGGACAACAGAGCCAGGGGATGTAGTGACAAGCCCAAGGCAGGAAAGGGAGAACCAGAAAGAAAGCCAAGGTACAATAAATGTGTAGGCGAACAGGCAACATGAAGGAGAACCGATACAGGTTTAGAACAATGTGGAGAAATAGGAGGAAGCAAAAGGTAAATCAACAACAAAGGGGCAAAGATAGCACATGGGAAAGGTCAAAATTCCCATAGCAAATGAGTTTGGCCCACTGCATGATCATGATACTAGACATGTAGCTGGTATGGGCAAAGGGTTAGGAGGAGCAGCAAAGGTGACTGGGAAAGGTAACACACCAGTAACCCCACCTCCTAAATGAATTTAATTACTTGGAACATAAGAGGGCTAAATAAAGTTTATAAACAGAAAAAAGTTGCACTATTTATAAAGACTAATAAAGTTAGTATTATAGCACTTCTAGAACACAAAATAAAGTCTCAACATGAAGGCCAAACCTTGAAGAAAGTTGCTCCTGGATGGAAAAGTATTACAAACTCTCTATCTAGCAGTAATGGAAGAATTTGAATATTATGGGATCCTCAGGTGATTAGCCGCAATTTAGTAGAACAATCTAAACAACATATTCACATAGTTGTGGAATTTAAAGGGATAAATGTTAGAATTAGTTTCACAGCAATATATGGTTTACACACCATAACAGGTAGAAGGAATTTATGGGATTAGCTAAGGAAGATACATCACAATCAGCAAACACCTTGGGTTGCAATGAGAGATTACAATACAATTCATAGAGGGGAAGATAGAATGGTGGGGTCTCTTGTGCTAGATGCAGATATAAGAGATTTCGATGAGTACCTAAGGGATACGAGCATGGCAATCCTAAAGCATACTGGAAGAGATTATACCTAGACTAATGGACAGACATATAGCATAACAGATTAAACCATAGCTAACACAAGTTGGATATTGACTATGCCTGATATGGAGGCACAGATAATGGATCTTGGATGTTGTGATCATTCACCACTAAGTATCAATTTTGCTCAACAGGGTGACCTAAGATCCAAACCTTTTAAGTTTCTTAACCAATTTCTAAAGCATGATAAATTTCAGGTGTGAAACAAGCATGGCAAGAGAGTGTAGTAGGAACTAACATGATGAGGGTGTGGAGGAAGTTAAAGAAAGTGAAACAAGCTTTAAAGAATCTAAACACAATTGAGTTCAAGGAGTGGCAGATAGAATAAAGAAGTACAGGCATTAGATACAAGATATACAAGGTATCATGAGACTGCCAGGACAACCCACAAGCTTGATTGAAGTAGAAAGGGAGGCCAAATTGAATTTGGAAAAATGGTTGAATGTAGAAGAAAGCATCATCAGACAAAAGTCTAGAGTACAATGGTTGAAATTGGAAGATGGAAACACAGCTTATTTCCACGCTAGCTTGAGGAATAGGCTTGCTCAGAACTATATCTATTCTAACCAATGCTACTGGTAACATAGTAACATTCATTCGAGATGTAGAAGATGAGATACTTGGATTTTACAAAAACCTTCTGGGGACTTGTACATCTCAATTACTAGTTGTGGATGGGCAAGCAGTGAAAGATGGACCTAGACTAGATAGAGGTCAGCAAGCATAATTGATAGCACCTGTGTGAAGGGAGGAAATAATACAAGCTTTAAAAGGGATAAATAATAATAAAGCACCAAGTTGTAATGGTTTCAATGCATATTTTTTCAAGCAAACTTGGGCAACAGTTGGAGAAGAGCTTATTCAGGCTGTACAAGAATTCTTTGTAACAAGGAAGATACATAAAGATATAAATTGAACTATAGTGACTCTGATTCCCAAAGTTGAACATCCTTCAAAAATATCAGAGTATAGACCTATTTCATGTTGTACTGTGGTGTACAAAATCATTTCAAAAGTGCTCACTATTAGAATGCAGAAGGTGATGGATAGTCTAATAGATAAAGGGTAGTCTAATTTTGTGCCAGCCAGATTGATCAATGATAGCATCATTCTAAGTACTGAATCGGTCAAGGGATATGGGAGGAAAGGGATCTCACCCAGATGCATGATGAAAATTAATATGAGGAAAGCATATTATTCAGTGGAATGGGAGTTTGTGAAACAGGTGATGATTCAACTACTTTTCCCTAGTGTTTTTGTGGATTGGATAGTACAATGCATAAGCACAGTGACTTACACTGTATTGATTAATGGAATTCCCAGTAAACCTTTTGAGGCAAAGAAGGGTCTAAGGCAAGGAGACCCATTATCCCCTTATCTCTTTGTATTAGCCATGGAGTATTTCACAAGATTATTGAAACAACTGAAAAA
Organism: Solanum microdontum; assembly: GCA_036250385.1. Lineage (NCBI taxonomy): Eukaryota > Viridiplantae > Streptophyta > Magnoliopsida > Solanales > Solanaceae > Solanum > Solanum microdontum. The sequence continues at coordinate 41,603 of JAJONQ010000439.1, forward strand.
GTCCCCAAATTTTAAGTATCACCCAAGATGTGCTAAACTGTAACTGGTCAAACTAATTTTTGCTGATGATCTGCTCCTATTTACTAAAGGGGAACTCACATCTGTCAAACAAATATATGATCTCTTTAAAGTATTTTCAACAGCCTCAGGACTGGAAGCAAATGTAGATAAAAGTTCCATTTATTTTGGAGGACTGTCAACTGAAATGCAGCTGGTCATAATACATGATCTAGGATTTTCACAAGGTGCAATGCCTTTTAGATACTTCGGAGTCTCCCTAAGTACTAAAAGAATAACTATGGTGCAATGATAACCATTGATTGATAAGATTCTAGGAAGGATACAAAGCTGGACATCTAGATTCCTATCATATGCAGGAAAGGTTCAGCTAATTAAAAGTGTACTATTTTCTGTTCAAGTATTTTGGTCTCACATGTTTATATTGCCAAAGAAAGTGATCAAATGCATTGAAGGCTTAGGCAAAACTTTTTTATGGACTAGACGGAAAGATACTTCAAAGAAAGCATTGCTTGCATGGGATCAACTGTGCAAGCCACAAAATGTAGGAGCATTGAACATAGTAAGTATCTAGGATGGAACAAGGCAGCCATATGCAAGCTTTTGTGGAATCTGAGCAAGAAAAAAGACAAGCTATGGGTCCAATGAGTGAACATGTACTATGGGAAACAAGGGACAATGTGAAATATCCAAGCAAACCAGGCCTCATGGATGGTGAGGAAGATCTTACAAACTCATAGAATCTTGGAGGCTGTGGGATGGAATGAACCACAAGTGATACAAATGGAAAAGTTCTCGATTAAAAAGGTGTACCAGTTACTGAGAGGGGAATACCTAAAAGTAGAATGGAGAAAGCTTGTATGCAATACTTATGCATGCCCAAAATGGAGCTTTATTTTATTCTTAACATTGCATGGGAGGTTACTGACAAAAGCCAGACTGATTACTTGGGGTAGTGTGGAGGACAGCAGATGTAGATTGCGTAATGATAGAAATGAGGACATTGAATACCTCTTCTTCCATTGTTACTACTCAGGCAAGGTTTGGCAAAAAGTATTTAGGTGGAAAGCTATCCAGAAGCAGACAACAGGGTAGAATGAGGAACAAAGATGGGCGCAGGATCATTATAAAGTGAAGCTACCAAAAGCTGAAATATTTTGCCTAACACTTGCAGCAAGTGTATGTTACATTTGGCAGTAGAGAAACCAGAGGATATTTCAGAAGAAGAATAGAAGTTGTGATGAGTTAGTCAAGAGGATTATCCAAGAAATTCATATAAGAGGAGGAATGAAGCCGAAACTGAACATTAAATTACAGATGTTAGATTGGTTCCCTGTATAATTAATTTTTGATGTGGAATGAATAGGGTAAGTAATGGATAGTAGTAGTTAGATAGATGCTAGAAGTATATAGTCCTTGGAGATGTCCAGGCTGTGTTCGTTTCTTTTAATGGTTTGTAATTCTCACTTTGGTTAATAAAATGTTTATTTACCAAAAAAAAATAAAAAAAATAAGGCAATCAGTGATTTCCCATGACCTCCAATGTTAAGACAAGTGGTAATTATCCATTTCTCATGCATGTTAAGGAAAATTAAGAATAATCAATATTTCGTGGGAGTTATGCTTCGCATCGAGTAGACAAGTTGTGATTACCCATGTCCCATAAACTATGTGCCAATATAGGATTGTCTAGATATACACTAGCTAGTGGATCCATGTAAGCTAGAAGCTCATGTTTCTTACCTTGGAAAGTGAGAACACCTCTTTTCGGGGTGGGGTAGTTACCGGATTCCATGCTAATAGCTCTCATGGTCTTAAATATCAGTTAAAGGTAATTCTCTCAAACTAATGAATCAAGGTTTTTAAGGAAGTTTCTCGTGAATGTTTTAAAGATGTTTGCTTGCATTGTCCTTGTTTGTATGAGTTATGTTTTCTAACTCATCTCTCTCATTTTTAGCTTGGTTATGGCATATCATGAAAATGTCCTATTTAGCATGATTTCACATGTTTTTATGCATTACTATCATACTTGGTAAATGTTTTACTAACGGATACTCTTGCCTACATTTCCCCGAATGTAGGGTCTGATGCTCTAAACTCGCACTTTTTTGGCTAGAGATGTATTAGTAGTATTTAGCAGATCGGTGAGTCCTTATTCTTCGAGGTCCAAGCCTTTATTTCATTATGTCTTTACCTAGCAGTTTTGAACTTGATGTACGGGTTACGTCCCAATTACTTCTTACATACTAGATGGCTTTGAGACATTGTTAGATTTCCACTTCGTTTTATAAAACTCTATGTTTTTTAAATAATCCTTTAAATCTCTTGATTTCTATTATATTATCTATATATACTAAGGGGTTTGTATGGGGACCTCTCGGGGTCTTATACACTATGTTACACCTAGGGTCTACCTTGGGTCGTAACAAACTTGGATATCAAAGGATAAGGTATAGAAAGGTCCTAGGAAGTCTTATAAGCCACGCCGAGTAGAGTGTTGTTCATGAGTGTAAAGCGCACCACATTTACAGATGAGAGGCTATAAGATGTTTAGGAAACTCTACTTTTTTCATTACTCTAAAGTGATGGGATAGAGTTTAGCTCTATAACGTCTCTCTTCTAATCCTTATCCGATGCTCTACAGGATATGGCCACTCGAAGGGAAAATTCTAGAAGAAATAAGGGAGAGAATGTGAATCAAGATTATGTCTTTACCCTAAACTCCGCATTCATAACCTACGGGTCCTCACGATTGGGAAAACTTCAAAGTTTCTTTCCTTCATAGGTTCTTTCCCCTTGAGATGAGAGAGGCAAGCGTGCTTGAGTTCATCAACCTTTGTCAAGGAAGCATGATTTTGAAGGATTATGCTTTGAAGTTCACACAATTGTCTTGATATGCTCCTACTATGGTTGCCAATCCTAGGGATAGAATGAGTAAGTTTGTTTCGGGTGTGTCCGAGATGTCAATTAAGGAATGCCGTACCGCTATTATTTTCAATTATTTGGACATCTCTTGTTTCATGGTTCATGCTCAACAAATTGAATAGAAAAAACTTAAGGATATGTCTTGGGAGGTAAAGAAGGCAAGGACCGATGATGGTGATTTTTCACATGCAAGGTCCGATGGACATAGTCGTTCCAAGTTCCGATCAAGGTTCCTCCAATTCTCCTCATAAATTCAACATGATAGGGTGCTTAACCCTAAGCCTCAAGGAGGGGATGGTGGTGGATCTTCATTTCCTACTTATGATAAGTGTGGAAAGAAGCATTACGGTAAGTGTCTAGCGGGTTCCAATGCTTGTTTTGGTTGTAGTAAGAGGGACAAAAAGATAAGAGATTGTCCCTCAGTTTCTAAAAATGATGGAGTTAATCATCAAAGGGGTCAACCTAATCCTTCATCCGATCCTAGTGGGAGTGTCAAGACCCGAGTCTAGACCCCGGATGCGACACGGCGTACTCGACCCTGAAGGGGTCTTATACAGGCCTCATAGCTCATTCATTGCATAGGTAATAGAAAAAGTACGGAATTTACAACATTTTATTCAAAACCATACTATCTAACATTCAAAAATAAACATTTAAACGCAAGCGGAAATCTATATCTCACATGGCCATCTTAGATACAATCTTTAACAAAATAGGGTCACGGCCCTTTACAATCGAAGTCTTAACAATAGTCTTAAAACATGAAAGAACTAGAAACATTAAAACTCCTTGTCCTTGATCTATGAGGACATACCCAAAATGTCCTCGAGAACTCTATTCCAAGCTTGACTAGGAAGAATCAAATTGAGTGTCAATCCATACACTTCATAAAGGTAAAGAAAATATGAATTAGCACATAAAGTACTAAGTATGATAGCCATGCAAAAACATGCTTAAAAGGATATTTAGTTTGAAAGTCATGATATATGCCATTTTAGTAAAACTTCATGAACATTGATTAAAGTATCATAATATAAGTCACAACCAACATGCAAGTCATATTTTTACATTAGAAAATAATCCACATATGAACCTTTACCATCACTTTAAACCTTCACCTCAAGTAACCCTCAAGCTATACGTTGTGCAATGTATGGATAGCGTCCCATACCACCATCCACACCAAAGTATCACCTTAAGGTCACCAAAAGTAAACTTACCATTCAACCTTTCCATCTTCACATAATAAAGCATATAAGAGACATAAACATTACATAAGTCACATCATCACATTAAGACCAACATCTAAGAAAACTCTGAGTCATACTTGTTCAATGTGAAAGTAGCATCACATACTACTACTCACACTAAGTACTCCTTTGAAGTCACCATAGACAAGGCACATCCATATGCAATAAGCCATGACAAGGAAGTAACTCATAATACAATTCAAGTATAGCATGCATCTTTACATTTAAGCATATTAGCATATAAGTCAACCTTCTTCATTAACCTCATTTAGGACACATTCATTCATTAGTCATTAAGACTTAGAGAACTCACTATAGCCCTTTTGGAGCCTACTCGTGCAATGTATGGATATCATCCCATACTACTACCCACACTTCATAGAACTCCTCAAGAAACTATAATGCACATCTCACATGATGGGAATAAGCATTTAACACACATAGACCATGAGAGCTAAATCATGGAATTTTGTGTCATGAAACACCACACCATAAAGAGGTGGTCTTCTTGCCTAAGGAAAACCAATAACCTAGCTTACATGGATCCACTAGCTAGACCTATGTGGGAACATAGTTTATGGGATAGAAAGATGTTTATTGGAACGCTAGCCTAACATTGGGAGAGTTTCCATCTTACCATATCCACTCGGTTCTTAGCCTACATTTCCATAGATCATTTCATTCACATTACATTAGTGTACTAGGGAGGAATGTGATTGGCCTATCGACCCAAGATACATCAATATACAAGGAAGGAATGCTATAAGCCTATCGATTCATGGTGCACTCAAGGATAGCTCAAGAGTACACATGAAAGGAATGCCATAATCCTATCGATTCATGGTTCCTCATTACATTCTTATACTCATGAAAGGAATGCCATAAGCCTATCGATTCATGGTACATTGACTCATTAAGAAAGGAATGCCATTAATCTATCAATTCCGGAGTCTGCATCACATTACGCCGTTTATGAAACGAATGCCTTAAGCCTAACAATTTATATTTATTAAGTCAAGACACATTCATTACTCATATATGAAAGGAATGCGATAGCCTCTCGATTCATATTCATTGTACCAGAAAAGGGTGCATAAGCCTACCAAATCTAGATTCAACATTTACATTACTTTCATTATCATTCATGAGTGTCAATTGAGAATATACTATCAACCACAACATACTTACATTATATACATGATCCTCATTCTATCATTGAAAGCACATGCATATCCTTCACTTCATAATCATACATAGTAAATAAACACCTCCACCTTTCAAGTGGATCAACATCTCTAGCACAATTCTACTTCAATAAGTAATTAGGTAAAACTTTCCCTTTCAAGGCTATGATCACAAATCCAAAATTCACCAACAATTAACCATAATTAGGGATAGATGATGATACAATTAAATAACCCAAAGCAATTTTGACAAGTTCCACTCATAAGCTTTCATAATCATCAAACCCACTTCATAAAGCACAATTTAGGAATTGAGAGAAGTCATAGGTTCATAGAGTATTTTCATCATAAATCATCAATTAAACATCAACACAATCATAATTTATCATTAGAAACCATTTGAAAATGTTTGATGAAAGAACTAATGAAATTGAGTAAAACCCTAGATTTTTCATGCTTCGAAATCAACTTTGAATTGGCTCCTTGAATGAAAAGTTAGACAAGCATCAAGACTACCATACCTTACTATAGATTCCCCATGAAAAGTGAAGAAGAAATACCTTGGAATCCCCAACCCTAGCTTGAACTTGATCTTGATCTCCAATGGATTTTCTTGAGAAAAGACTTGTTTGGGTGGGAAGGGTTTTGATTTGGGGTTTTGAAATAATGAGGTCTAATTATGTTTTAATACTCTTAAAATAACCTAATAAACTTAAAATAACCATCCATACACTTATTAGGACTTGGGGTGAATTTACCAATTCACCCCTACAATGGCAGAACCATTTGACATCAAACAAGTGTGACTCACGCCCTGAACTTACGGACCGTGAGTCCATTCACGGACTGTACTGCTGGTACGTGGTCTGGGGCTGTCAATTGGTTTGGGGGCCCTTGACCCATGGAGGCCATCAACGGTGTGTGGATGGACCTACGGGGCGTGGACCCCTTCCGTAGGTCACCCTCAAATTGGCAACTTTCTGTTTTGGGGAAGCCTTGGGGGTTAGACTTAGGGTCCTCCTCAAGGACCCCTAGGGTGGTCCTTGTGGAGTCGTACCTTGATGTTTAACCCTTAAACCTCTCAACCATGACTTGGGACAACATTTTGGTAGTGAATTATTACTGATTTTTAGAATATTTTTGGTTTGAGTTTTTAGAGTTTTTGGGAGACATTAATCTTGAGCTTGAAGGTTTTGAAGGTTTTCAACTCCCAGAAATTGGAAGTGGGCATAAAAGAATCTTCATCTTAGATGCGTTTAAAGACATTTTCGATCGTACCTATTTGATGGAAACACATTTAGGTATCAATTTCTATCTCTTTATCATGTTTAGCTAAAACGCCAATTCTTGAGGTGTGATTTTGTTAACATGGGTTAAATTTATTGTTGGGTATTGCTCATTGATAGTCTATTTGTTGTTTAAATGTGATTTCGTTTAGGAGTTGTGTTTGAACTTAATAAAATTGTAGTTGCGAATACGATTTTATCTTCGTGCTTTTGGCTTGCTCAAGAGAGAGGTTTTAAAACCATGACTACTAAATCGATAGCCGGTGGTTATTGGGTCGTCGTGGGTTCAACTTGAGAGAGTGAATCCTAGACCTTCTCCCACACATTCAGCTCGAGAGAGTGAATGGGCTACGGCGAAGGCTATGCTTAATTGCTGCAAGTTGGTGTTCAAAAGAAACCGAGTTCAATTCAGGGTAAGTTGTACAAGAGAAAATTTACGCCCACTAAAGTCTAGCTTAGTTACAAATACTCAGTGATTTACTATCAATAGCATTTACTCAATTGTTTATTTTATCCCGTATTCCTATCATATCCCAAGAATCTTGACTCCATATTTCGCATTTTTATTTTTCCTTTTTTTTTTCTTTGTGGAATACAAACCCCTCATTGATAATTGACATTCGTGTCACTTTTAGATTTAGTATGTTTTTATTCGTAAATATTTATAGCTATGATTGATTAGAACTAAATTTTACTTTTCTATTTGATTCTCGACTACTAACCGCTCCCTTAGGCCTCGACCCCAACCCATTCGGTTGGGTTGTATTACTACACGCGATCGTTGACACTTGATTTGGAAGTTGTGTCTTTGATTACGTCAAACATCAATCCTGACCAATCTACGACCCTAGAAACTCAGGCTGATTAATCCAAATAAAATTTCGAATTCTGGCTGCTGCTGACCCATTAATAACATTAGGAGGAACTAGGGCCTGCTAATTGTTCTGGTTAGCTACCCTTTGAGCCAAAAGCTGGATAGCATTTCGAAACTCTACATTAAAAACATCATGGTCTAGTATTCGAGGAACTATGTCAGCATTGCGTGCATTAGAATTCCTTGCATTAGCTCTACGAGGAGGCATGATCTGATACACAAAACGACGAATTAGAAATGAGATCATACCCACGCACAATAAGAATTGCAAGAAAGTGAAGTTTTTCCTAAAACATTTCGTACCCTACCTCTCATTTGATGTAGTGCACTTCAGACCCATGAAAGAGACTCTACTTAGTGAGGCTTTTAGACATCCTAGGAATCTTGAACCTAATGTTCTGATACCAAGTTTGTCACGCCCCGAGGTTACCCCTTTGACGTAAACACATGACCTAGATCACCAGTGACCCCAAGCTAACCCTAAAGCTGGCATATCATAGCATACTAAAAGATAACTAATTAAAAACATACTGTGTGGAAGCTAAAACGATAAATAACTGTGATGTGGGGAATACCCAAAAATGATCTAATTATATAAAATACTATAAGTCTAGTGATACTAAACAATCATTAAAATGCTAAAGATGAATCTAATACTATGTCTGAAAAGCCTCTACTAACTAAGGTTGCTGGGACACGCCCCTAGCTAACTCTAGCAAAATTGAAACTAAAGAAAAAGACTGAATAAGAAAAACATGTCTATTGTCCTCGAAGTATGAGGACTCACCACTGAAGCTATTGAACGGGAGATCGGGAACTGATCTATGCGTGATCTGAATGCTAAACTCTTGGACCTACAACATGAAAGGATGTAGCGCATAGTATGCGTCAGTACTTGGAATGAACTGAGCATGCAGGATGTCGAGTATAACTAAATAAAATAAATAAAACTGGACAAAGCATACTGAACAATAATATAATCTGAACTGAATATAAATGTTGAAATATACTGAAGACTGAGCTAAATGCAATGACCAAGTACTAATTCTGAACATGACATACTGAGACTAAATGCTGAAATATAACTGAAAAACGTGGTCAAATGCACTGAAGTATGACTATGGGAGCTACTATTACCCAACGAAAAACCACTTGAGCTAACCGTGGAGTCCGATGTATATGCCTCATCGAGAGGACCCAATATACCTTGCGAGGGGTATAAAGGGATGACTGGTGTGATCACTGAATCTGATGCACACCAGAGGGGACTTATGAACCTACGGAGCACGTAGTTCTGGGACTATGAGATTAATAACATTTCATCGACACTTCATCCAATTCTAAGTGACAACGATCGTTGTCAGTATATAACCAAACTAAATGGGTTGGGGTCGAATCCCACATAGAGCGGTAGGTGTTTGAGATTCAATAGTAAAGTGTGACTATGGTCAAATCAGTCATAGGTATAGAATTTATCGAATAAAGACATTATTCAAATCAGGGGGAGACATGAATGTCAAATGGGCTGTTTTTGTTTGAAATTATCAACTACAACAGCATCAAACAATACGAAATAACAATAAAAAGATGGGTTCTTGGGATGTGCTTCGATTATAGGCTAATATTGGCAAATGGGTAATTGCAACTATTAGAAAATAGCTAGATATTAGTGAGTAAGCTAAACTATAGAGGAGGTAAACTTTCTCTCAAACAATTAACCCCGAATCAAGTTGATTTTTCTCGAACATGACACGCATCCAAAATAAGAACGGCCCACACCTTAGTCCATTCACTCTTTCGAGCTGAATGTGTGGAATTAGGTTTAAGATTCAATCTCTCGAGCTAAATCCATGGCAACCCAATACCTATGGACCATCAATCAATAATCTTAGTTTTAAAACCTCTCTCGAGCAAGCCAAAAACACAAGGGTAGACTGCATTTGCAACTACAATTCTTAAATTAAACCACAATTAATGATTAAACTCACTTCTAAACAACATTTAAACTAACAATTAGCAATACCCATAAACTAAATCAGCCCATAATCACATAATAACACCCCAAAAATTGGGGTTTTAGCTAGACATTATAAAAAGATTAAAATTGTTGCCAAATTTAGTTTCCATCAATTGGGTAAGATTGATTTCGTCTTTACAATGGTCCAAGTTGAAGAATCTCAAAGACCCACTTCCAATTTATCAAAAGTGAAAAACTTCAATTCTTCAAATCTAAGGATAAACTAGGGAAAACTTGTCTCTCATTTCAAAACTTAATTAAAAATTTGTTCTAAAAAGTAATTGATACTAAACTAAATGTTCAAAAATGTGATGCGAAGAATCTCTCGACGAAGTAAGTGGAGCTCGCCGAACCACTCGGTGATCCACCCTTTGGTCCTTTCCATAGCCCTTCTACCTGGGCCTTCAGCATCCTCAAGGTCTCTAACTTTGGGCGATCCAACATTGGATCGCGAAACCACTCGGTGATACGCCAACTGCTCCTTTCTCTCGCCAACTTGGTTCTTTCCTTCAAGGCTTGGCACACTGGAACTTTAGGCGGTAAAAAAGTCATTCGATGACTCACCAAGTGGACTTGGCGATCACGATGCTTGCTTTTCTTCATACTTTCAGGTTGCTTCGTTCCTTTTTGCAAATTAGTGTCCATGCTTTGTTCCTCAATCCATATACCTGGAAATCAAGGGTTTTACATCCGTTATTGGCACAAAATAAGCATTTGAGGACACTAAATTATTGTGAATAAAGCCCTAAATGAGTCCTAATCCCGTGCCCATCAACACCCCCAACTTAAACTTTTGTTTGTTCTCAAGTTCAGCAATTTAAAAAGGATGTCTCAAACAGTGCTACACAACACTCAATCATGAATGCACACAATAAGACTCAACTTACTCATGCAAGGATCAATTGTGCACTCAAAGATTCAAGTTGTGACTCACCACTATCAAAGATTCTCAAGTTCACAATACTTGCTCCAAATGCAAGTTTATGCTCAACAAAAGTACTCAAATGCCCTCACACAAAGATAATTCCATATTCACCCACAAAGGTTCAACACTTTATAGTTCCGGAATCACCTACAACTCTCATAGTCGCAAAGATGAACACATGCATGAGTTCACCCATAGGCTTGCCCTTATTTTTCAACCAACATTCATTTCAGCTCACTAAAGATCAAAAAGGTCTTTTCAAGGCTTGTAACGGAGTTGAGTGTAAAGGTATGGTCGTATAGGCTCAATGGCTTCTATCCTCATGAAATGTGGCATGGACATCACTTTGTTTGCTTTTCTTCAACATTCTCATTCATGCACAACTTTTCATAGAATACCGGACACCCCATTTCTTTTGCAACTTTCACAACTTTATTCCACAACTTTTTTCAATCTTTTACTTTTTCATTCTTTTTTTCTCTTTTTTTTATGGAGGGGTTCCATATTTTTTCTTAAAAATTGGATCAAGGGGGACTTCTTTGCACTTCTTGATTTACCTTCTCTTTTCACCACACCCCCAACTTAGGCTTTTGGCCTAAGTTGGTTATTCAAACAAACCACACTTCATGAGGATTATGGGTGAATGGATAAAGAGAGGTCTCATTTGCTCAAGTTTATTCCAAGAAAAGGATAAGGCTCAAAGGGTGTTCAAGCAAAGTACACACATCTCACAAGGTTGGCCACAAAAGAGGTATATTGTCAAATTGTTTCACTCTTAAAAAATGTTGCCTAAGATCATTTCAAGAGCTTGCATCACTTAGTCAATCGGATCAACGGGGCAAATTCTAGGTGTCGTCACACAAGGTTCACGGTTAGCTCATCACACAAGGCATTGGCACCAATATCAAACAAGACTCCACAATTTCACTAGTGTGCAAAATTTTCATCACAAGAGTCTCATTCGATAATCGGCTAGTCACAACGAGATGCAAAAAGTTCACATAATGTGTATGCAACTTCATTTGGCCTCATCGTAGCCGCACATTCATTTTTTTCCTTGATTAAGAGCACTATTCAAGTCATCGGTATTGATCATGGCCGACACTCAAATTTGCACAAGAACAGCCACATTCAAACACGACAAGAGGTGGCAATTTTTTTCTAGAAGGTTGAAAAACCAATTGCATTCAAAGTACGGAGCCACAAGCTCAAACATCCAGAAAACAATGTAAAAACACAATTTACAGCACAAAAACCCAATATATAAAAAAAATATCACAAGAGATAGGTATGGAAATACCTCACCCCACCACAAATAAAAATAAATTTGTCCTCAAATGCAACAAAATACTAAAAATCAATAAAAGTGACAGAGAGGGAGGTAAAAAAAAGTCATGTCTATACAGCCGCTCCATCTGTCAGGGCATCAGTGTCCGGTGTAGTATCAGTGTCCGGTGTAGCATCAGCAACATTCGATCCACTAGGGCCTACCATGGACGTTTCTGTCAGTGATGTCTGAATCACCGTCTGGACAATCGTCTCTTCGAGGTCAGGCAGGTCTCCATATCACTACCAAGAAATACTCCTTTTTTGGCGGTTAACTTGTGGGAGTTTTTAAAAGTCCCACTAATAATTCATTTTGTGGCATTTTATCCTAACCCCAACAATATAAATCTTTTTATGGTGGTTTTATTAAGGAGGTTAGAAAATCACCACAATTTAATATTGTTTATAGAGATTATCGACCCCCCAAAAATTTAGTAGATTAGTTACTTTTAGAAATTAATTTATATATATATATTATTCTCAAATTATATAATATATAACATTTAATGTTTAAAGTTAATTTTATTATATATATATATATACACACACAGACACGAGACATCCTTCCCCTTCTTTATTTTAACTTGATTGGGATTTTTTTATCCTCTATTTGTTTTATATATTAAGATACTCTCCAAATATTTTTTTACTTAGTATATGCAATTTCACCTGGACATTTAATCTTATATAGTAATACTTTAATTTGTATTATTTAGTGATTTTTGTTGTCTTATAACACAAAAATTTAAATTTTATAACTTTTCAAGCTAAGAAAAATAATATATATATATATATATATATATATATATAAACA